>SJYC01011678.1:0-10341 GCA_006408675.1 Madoqua kirkii | reverse complement strand
GGGCATCCTTACATTAGCGTCTACGACCATCAAGGTGAGACCCAGAGCGGGTCGGGGACCGGGGCCTCTCCGGCCGCGGGGCCCGCACATCCGGCAGGTGTACCGGGGCGCGCCTCTCGGCACAGCCCTCCCGGCTCCGCGAGTTTCTATGCCCTGAGGCCCTAAGTGTGAATTACGGTCCTAGCGCTTTCAAGGAGGGGAGATAAGCTTAATTGAACACCTGCTAAACCTTTGACCTCGATTCATCGCCTTGTACATACTTAAAAATATTTCTTACTCGTTGTCACGTCCTAGTAAAGTGGATGGTGTTTGTATACCCTGTTCACAAATGCGGGAGCTGAGGTCGCTAACATTTACAAATTTGTCCCAAGTTTGAAAGGTAGTAAGAGGATTGCTGTTTTAGCCAGTCTGAACTTTCCTTCGGGTTCACCTTTCTGTTACACCGCAGTGGTTCCTCAGAGAGGCTCAGAGCCCTGTTTTTAAGTCACAGCTCAGTGGTTGGGGACAAGTGGCATTTGAAGTAGGCTTATGAAAAGTACCTGAGAGCCTGGTTAGGCGGCCAGGAAAGTGGTCACCTTCTGTTTTCAGCTGCCTGGGATGTTGTGCGATCCTTGATCCTCAGGGGCCAACACAGTACTTGTCCTCCCATAAGTTTTGATTGAGGAAATTTTCACTGTAGGAGTTTTTGTAGGTACAGAACTTGAACATTTATTGGTTAGCTACAAAGTTAAAGCCCAGTGCTAGGCGTAGTCTTTGGATTCGTAACATTTAGTTCCATAGACTCAGACTTGTTGAGGGTAGACACATTCACAGGAGTGGCAAAGTGAGCAACAGATGTTGAGAGTTTGTAATTGCTGTGAGAAGTTCATTTCAGTCGCTTGGTCGTGTCGAACTCTTTGCGACCCCATGAACCGCAGCATGCCAGGCCTCCCTGTCCATCACCAACTCTGAGAGTCTACCGGAACCCATATCCATTGAGTTGGTGATGCCATCCAACCATCTCATCCTCTGTCATCGCCTTCTCCTCCTGCCCTCAGTCTTTCCCAGCATCAGGGTCTTTTCCAAGGAGTTAGCTCTTCGCATCAGATGGCCAAAGTATTGGAGTTTCAGCTTCAGCATCAGTCCTTCCATTGAACACCCAGGACTGATCTCCTTTAGGAAGAGAAATTCTGATTGGAGGAACTCCCAAAGTTCCTGCAGAGGAGATAGTGTTTAAGCCAGGCTTTGAGGATTGAGTAGGAGATAAATGTTTTGTTTGGGTCTCAGTCAAATATCAAAAGCAATAGCATTTCCTTCCAAGTAAGAATGATTGAGGGATATTGGTATGAAGGAAAGAAAACTAATATTTTAGTCTCCGTTCAATACCTTAAATTAATGGGATGCTCACAGGAACTACAACTTGATTTAAATCTTTACCACACAGGCAGGTTAAGTGTGACGGTTTGTCAGAAAGGGTAGGTTGAGGTCAGACAGCAGCTCTTGCAGGGTATTAGAGTTATCTTTGATTGGCCAATCACCTTCCTTGCAGCCAGCAAGGAACATGGTGACTCATAGCCCATCATCATCAAATGATAGATTACCCTGTAAGGTTAAAGTTAATATACTGAGGTACTGAGATTTTATGGAAGTTGCCAAAAGACCAGTAGAAATCACAAGACTGTAATAACAGAAATGTTGTTTAAGGGAAAAGTAAGTGAAGCAGAGGGGAAATTAATTAAAGCCATTGGGCAATATGGTGAAATTGACTTTAAGTGAATCACTATGTTCAAGTAATTCTTATAAAGCAAGACCATTATGTTCTAGTAGAGAAGGAAAATAAATAAACAGCATGCAGTTTATAGTATTGCCACACTTTCTTATTCTGGAAATTCCTGTTCTTGAATTGCTGGTGTGATTCAGAAATATCCTATCATATTTGCTAAAGAAACCATTGGTAATGAAAAGGAAGAAGTCAAACTAACCAAGTCTTAACTGATGATCAAAAAGTTTTATGGAGCATTTTCAGTGCACGGACTCAGAGCCCTTTTGGTCCTACTGTAAAAGCAATTTTGATGAGTTTTTAATGGGATAGGGGTTAATTTCATTGTTTGAAATAAGAGACTTTGAATTTACTCATCCTTGGTATTGACTGATAGATTCATTCATTGAACAGGTGACAAACGGGAGATACTGTTCTAGGCATGAGGCATCTAGGCCAGTGAAAAAGACAAAAATTCTTATGCTCGTGGAACTTCCATTTTGGTTGAAGTGTGCAAATAGTATAAATGAGAAAAATGTATTAGGTCATAAATACAGTGAGGAAAAGTGAAGCAGAGGAAGGGGAGAGGAATATTAAAAGTCAATGGTGGAGTTATGGGGTACAGTTTTAAAAAGAAAGCCTCATAGACTTTTAAAAAATTTATTTTTAATTGAAGGATAATTGCTTTACAGTATTGTGTTGGTTTCTGCCATGTATCAACATGCTGCTGCTGCTGCTGCTAAGTGGCTTCAGTCGTGTCCGACTCTGTGCGACCCCATGAACTGCAGGCCACCAGGCTCCCCGGTCCATGAGATTCTCCAGGCAAGAGCACTGGCGTGGACCGCCAAATCAGCCATAAGTATACGTGTGTCCCCTTCCTCTTGAGCCTCATTGACTTGAGTAGTCATGAAGGAGGTCCGTGAGCAAAGTCATGTGGTTATGTAAGAAAACTTATCCTTTTTCTGGGGAACTATATAGATACTTAAGCTCTATTCAGTTTTCTCAAACTTTCACTTGAGCCTATTTCTATGTAAATATTTAACTTATTTTAAAAAGCCTGTTGACATACTCTTTAATGTCACATTTATTGAGTGCTTGCTGTGATATAAAGCATTAGGATGCAAAGAAGTACAAGACATTGTGTCTCTTAAAGAGTTTATTCTAAAGTCAAGGATAGTTATTAAAGATTATTATGAGCTAATGTATTAATGCTAGTGGATAACAGAGACTTTAAAGAGAGAAAAAGAGAAAAATCCATGAGGAACAGAGTTACTTCTCAACATACATGCTTGAGAAGTATTCCCAAGAACACAGTACTTTCTTATCCCTGTCCATAGTAAAGAAGGGGGTGACATCTGAGATAGACCTTGCAAAAATAGGTAGAATTTGGATTACCATAATCAGTACAGTGTTCAGTATGTGATACACACACAGAGAATGGGGAATTCCTTATTGGCAAGCATTCCCATTAGAGAAACTGGAACAACATTACTGAGTAGTATGGAGATCAGTAAATATAATAGGTAAGTTTATGTAATGAAAAGTTGAGAAATGATTTAGAATAAAGACCTGGGCAACTGTTCTGGTTATCTCTAACTTTGTAGTCTACCCCAGAGCATAGTGTTTTAAAACAATTTATGTGTTGACTTGGTTCAGGTGGGCAGTTCCATCTTGATTCTATTCTAATCATAAGGTTACAGTCAGCTAGTACCTGGGATGTAAAAGGTTTCACACCATATATTCAGTACTTGGTTTGTGATGGCTGGCAGTAGATGAGGATGGTTGGTCATCTGTCTTCACAGGGCTAGCTTAAGTTTCCTCATTTAACAGTGGCCTTAGGGTAGTCATACTTCTTTTAGAGTTACTCCCAAAGAATTAGCCAAAGGCCGAAACTGTAGGACTTCTTATGACCTAACTTAGGAAACCATGCAATGTTACTTCTACTGTGTCCTGTTGGTCTGAGAAGCCACAGGTCAGCCCCCCCCCCCCCCCCCCCCCCCCCTCACAGTGTCCCTGTCCACAGAACCCAAGTTTGACATGTTGTACAAGATCGAAGACGTGCCGCCCTGGTACCTGTGTGTCCTGCTGGGCTTCCAGGTAGGCATCTTCCCAGGCCTGCCCCAGGTACACCCCCCCCCCCCCCCCCCCCAAAATGGAGAGATAGACCTCAATGAGAAAATGGCTTATGCAGAAGGGGTGGAGCTGGGGTGGAGATGATGGCAGCCATCTTGGAAATGAGCTACTTTACCAACTTAAATTTTTCCCTGTCTTGTATTCCTTCATTTTAATTCGGCTTCCCTGGTGGCTCAGATGGTAAAGAATCCGCCTGCAGTGTGGGAGAGCCAGCTTCAATTCCTGGGTCTGGAAGATCCCCTGGAGAAGGGATTGGCAACCCACTTCAGTATTCTTGCCTAGAGAATTCCATAGACAGAGGAGCCTGGTGGACTACAGCCCATGGGGCTGCGGAGTTGGACGTGACTAACACATATATACATTCATTCTAATTACAGCTAGGTCTAGATTGTATTTAATCCTTAGACAAAAAAAATTCATTAATACTTAACCATGGTTTGACTCTGCAAACACACTGATCTTTTCATTTCCATTTACCTGCACTGCTTCTTGATTATAATAAGAATTTCTACAGTAATTCTTTCACCTGTCAGAAATTTGGTTGTTTTCTCAGGAATTTCTTGAGCTCAGAATTCTGGAAGGGTGATTGGGCAATTTCATGTACGCTGTTATCATTTAAGCAATGACCATAATTGGGTTGGAACACAAATTGGAGTTCGGAGCTTTTGGTGCTTTAGCTTTAGGGATGCTGTACTTGCCTGGGTCTCTGTTAAAGTACGTCTTGATCCCAGTTACCTGGAGATGCATCATTATCTTCAGGGATGGAACCTGTTTCTATTGCTCAGCTGTATTGGTGCCATGCTGATAACCTTGCTGTAGGGCAGTATTTTCAATACATGGTCTGTGGGCCATCTATGAATGAGTCATTGGGAATGTTTATAAAAAGTACAGATTCAGCAGAGTTATTCATCAGATCAAATTAGGGGAATGGGCAACTCTATTTTTATTAAGCTACTTACACGATACATGTACACACTGAAGTTTGACCCTACCGCAGATGAAAGGACATGCCACTACTTATATTACATCAGATTATTCATTCATCTTTTATGTTCCTCTTCATAAGTGAGGATGATCTTGGGTGGGTCTTAATATTAATTATTAGGTAATATTTTCTTTCTGTGTTTTTTTTTTAAAGTATAGGTAATTTACAATATCTTATTAGTTTCAGGTGTACACCCAAGTGAATCAGTTATACGTGTATGTATATCCACTCTGTTTTAGATTCCTTTCCCATGTAGGTCTTTACAGAGCATTGAGTAGAGTTCCTGGTGCTACACAGTGTGTCCTTATTAGTTATCTGTTTTATATATAGCAGAGTGTATATGTCAATCCCAGTTTCCCAGTTTATCCATTCCCACCACCCTTTTCCTATAAGTTGGTTTTCTACAGCTGTGGCTCTCTTTCAGTTGTGTAAATAAGTTCATTTATACCATTTTTTTTTTAGATTCCACATATAAGTGATGTCATATTTGTCTTTCTCTGACTGACTGGACTCAGTATGACACTCTCTAGGTCCATCCATGCTTCTGTAAATGGCACTATTTCATTCCTTTTATGGCGAGTAGTATTCCATTGTATATAACACATACCGCATCTTCTTTGTAACCATTCCTCTGTTGACAGACATTTAGGTTGCTTCCTTGTCTTGGCAATTGTAAATAGTGCTGCAGTTAATTATTACTTACTATTGCTATAAATTGGAGTGATCCAGAATAAGGCATTTGCTTCTATGTGAGAATTTAGCAACAAAACAAATCGTTTGTATTTCTCTCTTTAGTGTTACTTCCATGATTGTAAAGCTATACTAGATATCTTACGAAATGGTTTTGTGGTTCAGAATTTTCACACTAGCATTAAAAACGATCTGCCCTGTATACTTCCAGCCTTCCCAACCTATTTCTCATTCTTTTATATGCCTTTTACTTTATCCATGATTAGGTACTGGATGGCCCCTCCTTCTGGAGTGTCCTCTTTTCCTTTTCTTGGCAAATGGCTATTTACCTGTCAAAAAGCCATCATTGCTCTTTTAAGTCCGTCCTGTCACTGCTTAGGTACTCTTTCTCAACTATTCCATTCCTAATCTTGCTGTATCCTTGAATCTCCTTAAATGCTGTACATCTCCAAGTTCTCCATTTGGGGAAGTAGTAGTTGTATGTACATGTGCTCAAACTTTCGTTCTGGATTGTAAGCTCTGCAGATGGTATCTGTCCTCACTGTTACTTTTCCTGCAGATTGTAGGTTGGTATTTGTATGTAATGAGTAGGTCAGTATGTATTCTTTGAATTGAAAGAAGAGGCTGCATTTTTTTATAGGTAAGGATGATGAATTGTAATTTGTTTTCCAGCACCAATACCCAGAAGCCTTAAAATAGTGGGAGGGAAATGAACGTAGTTTGCCCAAATAAGTTTACTTATTTGGCATACTGACACAGATGATGTTGGGAAATATAAATTTATCAAGTATTGTGCTCCTTACGCTGAAATATGGAGTTGCCAGAAGTGTTGAAAGTCTGAATATAAATATGGTTAAATTTTGATACACAGACAGTACAAACTAGGGTACTTGTCTTCTCTTGAAGCGATCTATTTCTAATCTTCACCTTCGTATAGTACATTGCAAATATAATACAGAATTTCACATTTATCTTAACATCTTGTGATGTCCTCTCCCCTGTTTCTACAAAGGGTTAGCAACCTGTCAAAAGCTATCAATAGATCCTTGTAAATCATTCTCACTATTCGCTGCTAGGTAGCTTTTCTTGACTATCCCAGTTTTGAAAAACTCTATCCTGTTTTTGAAATGACCTTGTTTTCTGAGTAGCTTTCTATTTAACCATAGTATTGGATTTATGTATGAAAACAAACCTTTCCTTGGTAGTAATAATTATTCTTTGTTGCACTCTTACTGTGCACCAGATGCTATGCAAAGAAGTGTATTAAATCCTTAGCACATTAGCCAGTCAAGAAACTGAGATTCAGAAAACCAGGAACCCACATATAGTAAGAGACAGATCTAGAATTTGAACCAGGTTTTATTCCAGAGCTTTTGTGCTTAACCATTATGCTGTACCAACTTCCACTAATAAGAGAATATAACCATAATCCAGGCACATTAGTACTATTGCTGATTATGTTGGGTCATCTTAAAGCCTTGGTAAAGTATTACTTATCTAGAGGTAATAAAGATAATTTGTAAAAGGTATTCAAAGGTAAATAGAGTTTTCTTCATCCACTAAATGAACATTCATGCTGTGAGTTGTAGGACACACTTGACTTTTTTTTAATCAGCTGAACTTAATTTTATGGAGCTCCTGCTCTGTGTTGAACTATTTCCTTGTCAGATGAGCAGAGTCTGTGAAGATAATCTCATTTTTAAGATGTACAGCCAGAGGCTTAGGAAACCCACGGGGCTTGCTTATTTTCTCTCTCTCTCTCACTGGAACTAAAACCCAGCCCTTGCTCTGTACTGTGCCACTGTCCCATGCAGCTCTCCCCTTGCTACAGCGCGCTCACTCCAGGATAATTGTTGTTCTGTGAGGCATTGTACCCACTCCAGTGCTCTTGCCTGGAGAATCCCAGGGATGGGGGAGCCTGGTGGGCTGCCGTCTGTGGAGTCCCACAGAGTTGGACACAGCTGAAGAGATTTAGCAGCAGCAGCAGCATGAGGTATCATGGGGCTTTCTCTTGAAACAGAATTATTTAATGGCTTATGAGATTTATTTTGTTCTGAGTACTTCAGTCATGTAAAATTTTATTGGTACGTTAAAAAAAATTGTCCTATAAGTTTGTTTTCTTCTCTTTAGATTGCCTCTAATAGTGTTATAATTGGAGGATTTTTAGAGAATTAAATGAGGATAACCACCAGATAACTTACTTAGGTTTCTCGTTTAGAAAGAAAGGTAGACTATTTCAAAGGGTGGGTGTTTATTTATTAAAAAAAAAAAGTATTACTTTGGTTCCTTAGCTGGTGAGATGAGAGATTGTAACGAGATTGGTTGAGTGTTTATCTTGCTCTTCTTTCTTTATCATGTTCTTATAAACACTTGCTTTAAAAGTCTGTTTCTGTTGAAGAAAAACAATAGTCATAGCAAAAGTTTAGATTTCAGATTTAAAAAAGAAATACATGTGTATTTTGAAAGTCTCATTTTCTAGAATTGATTATTCAGTTCATATAAATTTTAGAAGAAGCAATATTTAAGATCTATCCCTTACTATGTGTAGTCTAAGACTTCCCTGGTGGCTCAGATGGTAAAGCGTCTGCTTACAGTGAGGGAGACCTGGTTCGATCCCTGGGTCAGGAAGATCCCCTGGAGAAGGAAATGGCAACCCACTCCAGTACTCTTGCCTGGAAAATCCCATGGATGGAGGAGTGTGGTAGGCTACAGTCCATGGGGTCACAAAGAGTTGGACATGACTGAGTGACTTCACTTTCTTTTCTTTCTTTTCTTAATATATGTGGGTTCCTGGTTTTCTGAATCTCAGTTTCTTGACTGGTTAAGGTACTAAGGATTTACGATAAACTGGTTTGATCTCCTTGCAGTCCAAGGGACTCTCAAGAGTCTTTTCCAGCACCACAGTTTGAAAGCATCAGTTCTTCGGTGCTCAGCTTTCTTCATGGTCCAACTTGCGCGTCCATACATGACTAATGGAAAAATCATAGTTTTGACTAATCAGGCCTTTGTCTGCAAAGTAATGCTTTTTAATATTGCTGTCTAGGTTGGCTGTAGCTTTTCATAACCTGTGTAGGGCATACTTAATTCCACTCTCTTTGAAATATTTTCCCTCTTAGCTTCCATGACATCATCTGTGTTTGGATGTCTTCCTGTCTCATTGCCTGCCCCTTCTGGCTTGTTTGCTCCACTTCTAAAAGTTGGGATGTCCTGGAAGTTTTTGCTATATGTATGCCCTTGTCTTTCTGATGTTCACCCTATCTCCTAGATCACGGGTCAGAAAACTTTCTTAAAGGGCCAGGTAGTAAATATTTTAGACTTAGTGAGCCATATGGTCCCTGTCACAAACACTCAGCTCTGCCACTACAGTCAGAAAGTGGCCGTAAATGAATGGTGTGACTGTGTTCCCTGGCAGTAGTTTGCTGACTCTTGACCCAGATAGTTTTCCCAGTCCTTTTGCTTTAATTATCATCTGTATGTTCACACTCAGGTTTGACTCTCTAGTCCTTATGTTTTCTATAATTCTATGCTCCTGTATCTAACTCCTTAACCTAACATCTCCATGTTTATTTTATTAGGCATCTCAAAAGCTTAACATATCCAAAACAGTACTCTTGAATCCGCCCCCCACCACCAGACCCTGCCTTGCTTGGTTTATTTCTCATCTCAGAAAATGGGAAACCACTACCTTTCAACCAACTGCTCACGCTAAAAATTTATATGTTCTACCTCTCGCCTGTCATTAGGCCTCCTTGATCTTCTAGGAGATATTCCGAATTTGCCGCTTGGTTGTGGTTCTTCATTGCAGCCACCCAAGTTTGGGTTTTTATTATTTTTCACCTGGATTATTGCTGTAGTGGCCTCTTAATTTATCTTGAGTTCTGTTCTGGCCCCTGTATAATCCATTCTTTACCCATCAACAAAGTAAACTTTTTTGGTAATATTACTCAAACTCTAAATAAAACTTGCCAGTGGCTTCCCATTGTACTTGAAATGTTTACTGAATTCAGAGGCCTTTTTTGTTAAATAATGCAATTGTTAAAATAATCATGAGATTAGCACCAAAGAAGGATGCATGTTAAACATGTGAGAGAAGCAGGGTGCAGAATTGCTTGGTCAGGTATTTCTGCTGCTGCTGCTGAGTCGCTCCAGTCGTGTCCGACTCTGTGCGACCCCAGAGACGGCAGCCCACCAGGCTCCCCCGTCCCAGGGATTCTCCAGGCAAGAACACTGGAGCAGGTTGCTACAAGTATGCCTAGAAAATACTAAAAACCAGAAATAGTCATTTTATGATGATGAGATTAAGGGACATTCAGTTTGTTAGGATGGATGGTTATGGGACATTTCCTTGTTGTCTACACTTTGAACATCTTATACAGTTTTTAATACTAGAATTTAAAAAGGCTCTTTCTTAAGATATAAAAAGAGATCTACATTTCTCCTAGTGTTTATCAAAAATACGAAAAACATTGTTGTCTTTCTGAGGTCTGCTTTCCAGGCGTAATCTTTTATTCTTTCATGGAAATTGTAGACTTTCTGGTGTGTGGCTCTTTCATATATCTTTTCTATATATATGTATATTTCCAGATAGTTTACATGAGGAAAATTGTGCATGAGATACAGTTGTAGAGCAACAAGCATAATGTAAAAGTCTTTAAACCATTATGGCAAAATCCTAACTTTAGATTCCTAAGTCATCTTTAAAGAATTCAAGTATCTGTTACCCTGTAACGTCTTAAAAACCTTAGAAAGAGCTCTAGTGTTAGTTTTGTTTTGTTTTTAAAGATTCTGTTTATTT
>SJYC01011677.1:0-22034 GCA_006408675.1 Madoqua kirkii | reverse complement strand
TGAAATATGGAGTTGCCAGAAGTGTTGAAAGTCTGAATATAAATATGGTTAAATTTTGATACACAGACAGTACAAACTAGGGTACTTGTCTTCTCTTGAAGCGATTCTATTTCTAATCTTCACCTTCGTATAGTACATTGCAAATATAATACAGAATTTCACATTTATCTTAACATCTTGTGATGTCCTCTCCCCTGTTTCTACAAAGGGTTAGCAACCTGTCAAAAGCTATCAATAGATCCTTGTAAATCATTCTCACTATTCGCTGCTAGGTAGCTTTTCTTGACTATCCCAGTTTTGAAAAACTCTATCCTGTTTTTGAAATGACCTTGTTTTCTGAGTAGCTTTCTATTTAACCATAGTATTGGATTTATGTATGAAAACAAACCTTTCCTTGGTAGTAATAATTATTCTTTGTTGCACTCTTACTGTGCACCAGATGCTATGCAAAGAAGTGTATTAAATCCTTAGCACATTAGCCAGTCAAGAAACTGAGATTCAGAAAACCAGGAACCCACATATAGTAAGAGACAGATCTAGAATTTGAACCAGGTTTTATTCCAGAGCTTTTGTGCTTAACCATTATGCTGTACCAACTTCCACTAATAAGAGAATATAACCATAATCCAGGCACATTAGTACTATTGCTGATTATGTTGGGTCATCTTAAAGCCTTGGTAAAGTATTACTTATCTAGAGGTAATAAAGATAATTTGTAAAAGGTATTCAAAGGTAAATAGAGTTTTCTTCATCCACTAAATGAACATTCATGCTGTGAGTTGTAGGACACACTTGACTTTTTTTTAATCAGCTGAACTTAATTTTATGGAGCTCCTGCTCTGTGTTGAACTATTTCCTTGTCAGATGAGCAGAGTCTGTGAAGATAATCTCATTTTTAAGATGTACAGCCAGAGGCTTAGGAAACCCACGGGGCTTGCTTATTTTCTCTCTCTCTCTCACTGGAACTAAAACCCAGCCCTTGCTCTGTACTGTGCCACTGTCCCATGCAGCTCTCCCCTTGCTACAGCGCGCTCACTCCAGGATAATTGTTGTTCTGTGAGGCATTGTACCCACTCCAGTGCTCTTGCCTGGAGAATCCCAGGGATGGGGGAGCCTGGTGGGCTGCCGTCTGTGGAGTCCCACAGAGTTGGACACAGCTGAAGAGATTTAGCAGCAGCAGCAGCATGAGGTATCATGGGGCTTTCTCTTGAAACAGAATTATTTAATGGCTTATGAGATTTATTTTGTTCTGAGTACTTCAGTCATGTAAAATTTTATTGGTACGTTAAAAAAAATTGTCCTATAAGTTTGTTTTCTTCTCTTTAGATTGCCTCTAATAGTGTTATAATTGGAGGATTTTTAGAGAATTAAATGAGGATAACCACCAGATAACTTACTTAGGTTTCTCGTTTAGAAAGAAAGGTAGACTATTTCAAAGGGTGGGTGTTTATTTATTAAAAAAAAAAAGTATTACTTTGGTTCCTTAGCTGGTGAGATGAGAGATTGTAACGAGATTGGTTGAGTGTTTATCTTGCTCTTCTTTCTTTATCATGTTCTTATAAACACTTGCTTTAAAAGTCTGTTTCTGTTGAAGAAAAACAATAGTCATAGCAAAAGTTTAGATTTCAGATTTAAAAAAGAAATACATGTGTATTTTGAAAGTCTCATTTTCTAGAATTGATTATTCAGTTCATATAAATTTTAGAAGAAGCAATATTTAAGATCTATCCCTTACTATGTGTAGTCTAAGACTTCCCTGGTGGCTCAGATGGTAAAGCGTCTGCTTACAGTGAGGGAGACCTGGTTCGATCCCTGGGTCAGGAAGATCCCCTGGAGAAGGAAATGGCAACCCACTCCAGTACTCTTGCCTGGAAAATCCCATGGATGGAGGAGTGTGGTAGGCTACAGTCCATGGGGTCACAAAGAGTTGGACATGACTGAGTGACTTCACTTTCTTTTCTTTCTTTTCTTAATATATGTGGGTTCCTGGTTTTCTGAATCTCAGTTTCTTGACTGGTTAAGGTACTAAGGATTTACGATAAACTGGTTTGATCTCCTTGCAGTCCAAGGGACTCTCAAGAGTCTTTTCCAGCACCACAGTTTGAAAGCATCAGTTCTTCGGTGCTCAGCTTTCTTCATGGTCCAACTTGCGCGTCCATACATGACTAATGGAAAAATCATAGTTTTGACTAATCAGGCCTTTGTCTGCAAAGTAATGCTTTTTAATATTGCTGTCTAGGTTGGCTGTAGCTTTTCATAACCTGTGTAGGGCATACTTAATTCCACTCTCTTTGAAATATTTTCCCTCTTAGCTTCCATGACATCATCTGTGTTTGGATGTCTTCCTGTCTCATTGCCTGCCCCTTCTGGCTTGTTTGCTCCACTTCTAAAAGTTGGGATGTCCTGGAAGTTTTTGCTATATGTATGCCCTTGTCTTTCTGATGTTCACCCTATCTCCTAGATCACGGGTCAGAAAACTTTCTTAAAGGGCCAGGTAGTAAATATTTTAGACTTAGTGAGCCATATGGTCCCTGTCACAAACACTCAGCTCTGCCACTACAGTCAGAAAGTGGCCGTAAATGAATGGTGTGACTGTGTTCCCTGGCAGTAGTTTGCTGACTCTTGACCCAGATAGTTTTCCCAGTCCTTTTGCTTTAATTATCATCTGTATGTTCACACTCAGGTTTGACTCTCTAGTCCTTATGTTTTCTATAATTCTATGCTCCTGTATCTAACTCCTTAACCTAACATCTCCATGTTTATTTTATTAGGCATCTCAAAAGCTTAACATATCCAAAACAGTACTCTTGAATCCGCCCCCCACCACCAGACCCTGCCTTGCTTGGTTTATTTCTCATCTCAGAAAATGGGAAACCACTACCTTTCAACCAACTGCTCACGCTAAAAATTTATATGTTCTACCTCTCGCCTGTCATTAGGCCTCCTTGATCTTCTAGGAGATATTCCGAATTTGCCGCTTGGTTGTGGTTCTTCATTGCAGCCACCCAAGTTTGGGTTTTTATTATTTTTCACCTGGATTATTGCTGTAGTGGCCTCTTAATTTATCTTGAGTTCTGTTCTGGCCCCTGTATAATCCATTCTTTACCCATCAACAAAGTAAACTTTTTTGGTAATATTACTCAAACTCTAAATAAAACTTGCCAGTGGCTTCCCATTGTACTTGAAATGTTTACTGAATTCAGAGGCCTTTTTTGTTAAATAATGCAATTGTTAAAATAATCATGAGATTAGCACCAAAGAAGGATGCATGTTAAACATGTGAGAGAAGCAGGGTGCAGAATTGCTTGGTCAGGTATTTCTGCTGCTGCTGCTGAGTCGCTCCAGTCGTGTCCGACTCTGTGCGACCCCAGAGACGGCAGCCCACCAGGCTCCCCCGTCCCAGGGATTCTCCAGGCAAGAACACTGGAGCAGGTTGCTACAAGTATGCCTAGAAAATACTAAAAACCAGAAATAGTCATTTTATGATGATGAGATTAAGGGACATTCAGTTTGTTAGGATGGATGGTTATGGGACATTTCCTTGTTGTCTACACTTTGAACATCTTATACAGTTTTTAATACTAGAATTTAAAAAGGCTCTTTCTTAAGATATAAAAAGAGATCTACATTTCTCCTAGTGTTTATCAAAAATACGAAAAACATTGTTGTCTTTCTGAGGTCTGCTTTCCAGGCGTAATCTTTTATTCTTTCATGGAAATTGTAGACTTTCTGGTGTGTGGCTCTTTCATATATCTTTTCTATATATATGTATATTTCCAGATAGTTTACATGAGGAAAATTGTGCATGAGATACAGTTGTAGAGCAACAAGCATAATGTAAAAGTCTTTAAACCATTATGGCAAAATCCTAACTTTAGATTCCTAAGTCATCTTTAAAGAATTCAAGTATCTGTTACCCTGTAACGTCTTAAAAACCTTAGAAAGAGCTCTAGTGTTAGTTTTGTTTTGTTTTTAAAGATTCTGTTTATTTGTAAAACGGCCAACTTTCATTTAACTTTTGGGGAAGGGAAATTCAGAATTTAATAATAAGATGAATTTAGCGCTGTTTATCAGCATTACATAGTTACTGAACTGAATAATTGGAAGTCAGGAGACCTGGACTTCAATCCAAAGGCTTAGACTCTTGACCAAGGGCGATTGCTTGGCTTTGCTGGGTCTGTTTCCCCCTTTGTAAAAGGACAGGATAAAATAATTCTTGCAGTTTATTTTTATATAATTCTGTGAAACACAGGGTTTTCATGAATTTGCGTATTTGCTAGTGTTTTTGCCTTAGATCAGTTATTTCTAAATGTGTGCTGCTCCTTTTGCATAAAAGGACTTTATTATGGTTTCTTTATTTTTATTACATCATTTTGGCTTTAGTTTAGATTCGTGAAGGCAAACAAGATGAATTATGATATGAGAAAAAGGCTCTACACATATATTACAATATTGCCAGAGGAATTGCCTCTCTCAGTCAGAGGCATTCTTATATCTTGTCGCAAATCTTGTTATGTGAAGTGTGTATGTGTAGACTTTGAATCCTGAGGAAAACTGTAGCCCGAGAATACTGCTTATGGGAAGTATCAGTAGGATAAGAACCATAGAGTGTAATCAGATTTCTGGATGGCGGTCAAGCTGCGAGGTATCAGGAATTACTTTGCTGGTAATCTGTCTTTGCATTTAGTACTTTTTTTGCATTTAGTACTTTTCAGAAACTACTTTTAATTTCATCCTTCCATCCAAATCAGCCAAGATAAAGATTCCGTTTAAAATAACTTTCTGGGGGTCTTTTTTATAAAAAGTATTTGCATCTCTCTGTAATAATTTTCCTTTTTAACAGCATTTCTGCCTGTGTGCAATAAGGAAGTGTCTCCTTTTATTGTGAGAGGTTCCTGGAAACTTCTTAAAAATTCCATTCAGTGTCATGTCCATTTAGGTTTCATTATTAGGTGACACTTTGTGCACTGATAATTTAGTTTATTAAATAAACATTGAACTCCTGCTACGTGGAAGGCACCTTAGGGGAAAAGAGATAATAAGACCCAAGTTCACAAGTAAGACTACAGTTCAGTGGGGGTGGGGGAGAGTTAAGCTATAAAAGTAGAATATTGGTTTGTTGAGGAGTTTGAGCAGATGTTTGTATTTGAAAGAGTGAGGTAAGTCAGAGGAGGAATTGGGTATATCTGGCTAGAGATTCAGAGCAGCTTCTTGGGGGTAAATGACATTTCAGCTGGCCTGAAGAATTAGAATTTTACAGATGTGAGGCTGGCGAGGTAACAAAGGTTGAAGGTTAGAGTCACTTCAGGTGTTTTGGGGGCAATATAAAGCAATCAGATTTGCTGGGCAGAGAAGTATAGAGAAATTGGAAGACTCAATTATGTTATAAACATAAATTATTTCTGCCTACCAAGGTGGAAGCATAACATGGAATGTTAATAGGGATCTGCACAGTTTGTTCCTAATACTATAGATTTTTATAAGCATTTTGGGAGCCATGTAAGAGGTTAAAGTTGGAATGTGCCGGGCTTACAGGTGTACCCAAGGAAGATCTGTCTGTAGTGATACTAGAAGGGGCAGAAGACCCATCAGAGGGTGGTTGTAATATTATAAAGAAGACTATTGCTTGAAACAGTGGGGACAGTGGACAAAGGGAAATAGGTTCAGGGGAGCGTTGCTGGAGTTTCTGGGTAGCTACTGATGATGTTATTAGAAGGAAAACAACAAGAAGGGCTTTTTAAAATTTTGGTTGGTGTTGGTGGTGATTTTTTAAAATTATATGAGCAGCAGTTTACAGCAGTTGAGATTTTAAATCACCCACTGTCCCATCAACCTTACATATTTATTGTTCTCCTTTAGGCTTTGTCCCAAAGTACACATAAGTTTTACACTCTAGTACTATTTCTTTCTTTTAACTTGATGCAATATAAGTGTTTGAGAGCTTTTTTGAAAGATAAGCTACCAAGTTTTAGATTTGTTCATTTTCAGATGCTTATAGAACTTCAAGGTGGGATTAGATGTTTGAATAAACTCAAAATGTTGGGAACCAAATACCGATCCTTTTTTTTACTTAAAATTTTAATATTTTGTTCATCATGGATGTTTTGCATTACTTTAAAATTTTTAAAGGTATTACATCATTATTAATGTTAGTTACTAAAATTTTTGCACCGCACAGCCTTCTGCCCCCAGTTTTGCCTCATTCATCTTGCCCTGGTCCTGATGCTGGGGTTTTATTTATTTATTTATTTATTTTTGTGCATTCCATGTGACACTTGCATTTATTAGTGGAGAAAGAATGGATCTGCTAAGAAGAGCAACACTATTGTGTGGATGTCACTTCTGATTGTCAGGTTGCAAAAAGCATTCAGCTAAGTCTTCTGATGCTGGGGTTTTAAAGTCTTGTAAAGAACCAGAGAAAGAGGAGCATATGGACGAAAGAGGGCTGAAGCAGAAACGCTGGGGAGTAGTCTCCATTTAGAGATGAAAAGAGGAAAAAGATTCAGTGCAGAGTGAGAAGAGGCCATTCAAGGAGTAAATTGGGAATTGATCCAGAAGATCATTCAAGCAGTCTGGGATGAGGATAGGCTTTTGAGAAGAAAGGAGGCCTCTGACCTGTCACGGTCTTTCCGCCGACCTCTATTTGTGCAGTGTCGGTTCTGTGCTTGGGCTTCCCTTGTGGCTCAGCTGGTAAAAAAATAAAAATGTCTGCCTGCACTGTGGGAGACCTGGGTTGGGAAGATCCCCTGGAGAAGGGAAGGGCTACCCACTCCAGTATTCTGGCCTGCTGAATTCCAGGGACTGTAGAGTCCAGGGGTGGCAAAGAGTCGGACGTGACTGGGCGGCTTTCACCTTCTGTGCTTGCCCCGTGCTGGCCTCTTGCAGGCGCACCAGTAAGAGCCCTGCGCATAGGGCTTATGTGGCCTGCCCTGTCATGGACACCCTTTCCCTGGGTCTTTAATCGCTTTTGCAGTGACCCCACCTAAATCGTCCATCATCAGCTATCTAAAACTAGTCTTTTCCTTCAAACCAGTTCTTTGTAGAATTTCCGTACTTTTAAAAAATATTATCAATTTCTGTTTCCCAGGATTAAAGCCATGGAATTTTCTGTGTTTACCTCGGTTCTTTATTCTCTCAGCTCTTTTACAGTGAACTCTTTTTCACTGCTTTATCAGATTATGTGTGGACTGCTGCAGTAGTCTGCTGCCAGACCCTCTCTGTACTGTTGCCAGGTAGGTTTTCCTAAAGATGAATGTTTCGACACGTTTATACATTGCCCAGAAAAGGTTGGTTACCCATTGGGTAGGCAAAATGAGGTGAAAATCAGGCCCATTCCCTTGCTTCTTTTCTCAAATCAAAAGTAGTATTTGTCTGCCTTTTGAGCATTCAGTGCTTTATTCTTCAGGATCTAGCTTCTCCATTTTCTTCTCTCTCAACTTTTTGAGGTCAGCTCAACTTAAGTCTTGCTTGTTTTATACAACCTTTTCTCAACCAAAGAGACTGCTTTTATCTTTGAACTACTGATAGACACATACTCAACCAAGTTGGCATTATACAGCATATTCAGCAGATTCTGTGTTACTGTATATATATTTATTTATTATGTTCTCTCTCCCAGTTGATCTTTGAGCTGTTTTGTTAAAGACAGAGCTGACTGAGAGTACAGAGAAGGAGCCCTTGATAAAGGTCTAAGAGGCAATGGCCACTAGAAAGCTGGCCTCTCTGAAAATAGCCAGATTGTTTTTATTAGGCTCTCTGTATTAGTTAAGTTTCTTAATAGTTGCTTCATCTTTCTCAGTGATATGACAGTGACTGTAGTTGTTACTTTTATGTGCATAGCTGGAGGATCGGAAAGAGTTTTTTGTAGTATATTTTCCTGCTCTACTTGAATTTACTAGATTTTGATTCCTGTACTTTTGTCTGTTCTCTTTGCTGTTGTTGAGTCGGTAGTTGCGTCTGACTCTTTTGCAGCCCCGTGGACTGTAGCCTGCCAGGCTCTCAGCCCCTTCTGGTTTTCTCCTTTTTACATAATTCATATTATTCTTACTGTTAAAAAAACTAATCAAATTGGCGTAACAGTATTGCATGCACAGAGTGAATGTAAGGAAAGTAGTCTGGGAGAGAGGAAGATAGAAACTTTGGCCCACTGCTGCAGTTTCTAAATGCTCTGACAAATCCCTTAAGGGTCTTTCTGAGACTTGGGTCTTAGTTTCTTAACCTGTAAATGAAGATGTCAAGTGAATGGTCTCTGAAAAGTTCTTTATAGGTCTGAATTTCTCTCAGATTCATATTGACATGGAATTGTTACTCCTGTTGTTTTTTTTTACTTTAGTCCGAGGCCAGACTCTTAAAATAACAGCTTTGTTGTCATGTTTTCCTTTTGGATTCTAGTCTACGATTAGTCAGCGTTGCTTCATTTGGAATTTTTTCAGTTCTGGATCCAGTATTGCTTTCCTAACAAGCATCCATTAATTATTGATGAAGATACATTAACCTAGTTGACATGTTGTTCTTTTTTTTTTTTTTCTTTTTAAGGTATTTTCAAAAGAAATAATTCCAGATTGATGGATGAAATTTTAAAACAACAGCAGGAACTTCTGGGCTTAGATTGTTCCAAATACTCACCAGAGTTTGCAAATAGTAATGACAAAGATGATCAAGGTAAGCATGAGTGTTAAATTGAATACCTAACATATGCAGATAATGTTTTTTATGTTTCAAGGCAGATTCTATTACTCCTTCTGTTCATTTTGCCCTAGTGTTTATTATCACACCTTTAATCATCAGGGTTAGACTTTTCTTTCTTCATCTGGTTAAAAGATAATTTTCAGAAAAAGAAAATCATGACTCATACATATTAAAAAATAAACACATGTTAAAGATTTTATTTAACTCAAACAACCAGGAATCAGTAGATTCTATAGCCTGTTCAGAGAGAATCCAAAGAGTGGACACACTTATAGATCAAAAATATTAAAATAAATAACGTGAATAGAGACAAAACTTGTTTTCCTATAGAATTAGAATGAATATAATTGAATCTCTACCAGACAAAGAATTGTATGTCTATAAACAAGAATTAGGCAGAGCTGTTAGTTATCTAGAATCCTATCAAATGTAAAACAGCTCCATAGAATAAGAATTTGGTAAGGTAGATCCGTGTGCTATAGACAGTTCATTTCCATTGAAGCAATTTGTTTTCTTCCTACAGCCTTCATTTTTGTCTTCTATCTGTGTTATTGCTAACTATACTGTAATTGTAGGTGGCATTTTGGGTGAGCGGAAATTGTAAGTTACCCTATAACTAAAAAGCAGAGACATTACTTTGCCAACAAAGGTCTGTCTAGTCAAGGCTATGATTTTTCCAGTGGTCATGTATGGATGTGAGAGTTGGCCTGTAAAGAAAGCTGAGCACCGAAGAATTGATGCTTTTGAAATGTGGTGTTGGAGAAGACTCTTGAGAGTCCTTCGGACTGTAGGGAGATCCAGCCAGTCCATCCTAAAGGAGAGCAGTCCTGGGTGTTCATTGGAAGGACTGATATTGAAGCTGAAACTCCAATACTTTGGCCATCTGATGCGAAGAGCTGACTCATGTGAAAAGACTCTGATGCTGGGAAAGATTGAGAGGAGGAAGAGAAGGGGACGATGGAGGATGGGATGGTTGGATGGCATCAGTTGATTTAATGGACATGAGTTTGGTGAACTCTGGGAGTTGGTGATGGACAGGGAGGCCTGGCATGCTGTGGTTCATGGGGTTGCAAAGAGTTGGACATGACTGAACTGAACTGAACTATAACTAAAATTTCTGTTTTCTAGAGGATTCATTCACAGATACAAGGTCATTCTGAGAACTTTGATAAGACTGTATGTAAATAAATGCACAAATGTTATGTACAGGTTCTTTCAGAGCAAAGTAGCTAGGTATGCTTTGGTGTTAAAATTGAAGGGCGTAAAAGATTCTTGTTTACTGGAAGAACTGTACTTTTTCTTGAAACTGATTTTGAAATATATTTGGAAGAGGATATATTTTTAAAAAATATCTTATTTTTTCTTCCAGTTTTAAATTGCCAGTCAGCAGTGAAGGTGCTGTCCCCAGAAGATGGAAAAGCAGATATTGTAAGAGCTGCTCAAGACTTCTGCCAGTTAGTAGCCCAGCAGCAAAAGAAATCCACAGATTTGGATGTAGATATGTTAGACAGTTTACTTAGTAAGTCGTATATGTTTATTTTTAGTTTTGTCTCACAAGGATGCTGTATGAAGGAGAATATCTGTCTCATTCTTACCATAAAGCCTGATTTTGTTGTACTTACTATGTTTCCAAAGTTTAGAGACCCACATAGTTTTGAGATAATAAAATTTGTAGTCACTTCCTTTGCTTTCAGAATTATTGGTAAAGGAGAGGATCTAAAAGGATTGGGGGGCAGTCCTTAGAAATAGAACTTCTACTTCAACCTCCTTGTTTAAAATTTATTTTGCCTTATTTTATTTTATCTTTCAGTTTTATTTAGATAAAATGACATACAACATTCCTCTTTCTTCTTAGTTTGAACTGTCTGTTAAGTTTAAATATTAAGTTTGAACTTAACAGCTATTTAGGAAACAGTCCTGGGAATATAATACTACTATCATCTGTGACTCCTTTTTTACTATTTATAGCAACTATACCACTGATTTTGTCATGTTATACTACATGTAACATTATATTTTATCTATTTTTCAATTGCTTATAAAAACCTTTAGTTTGTTTATTCTTTCCAGAGTTCCTTAGGAACTTTTTGCCTTAACTTTATGGTCCTTCTGCTTACTATCCTTATCCTTAATCCTTTTGAAGACAGGCAATAATTTTAATAAATTCATGTCCATTGTTAGCTTTTATAGCCATACAATTTCAAGTGTATTTTTCATTCATTCAGATAAATTCTCCATTTACCTTGTGACCAGAAAGTTAGTGGCTGAACTGAGGTTATTAGAAACTCTTAGAACCTGGGTCCCTTGGATTATAGCATCTTTTCTGCTGCATCATTGATTATTTTATATTGATTTATTTTACTTTATTTTTTAGTAGTTGAAATATTTTTTATCTCCTTTTCCTCTCAAGCCAGATCTTATATGGAAAGCAGCTTGCAGGGCAAAGAATGGCCAGATCTTGGCTGAGGCAGGTGTACAGTCTCCTCTTCCCCTCCTGGGAAGCTTGGGCTCTGGGGAATACTGAGACCGTTTGTACTGTATAGCTAGAAGCTGGTCTTGCCCTGTAAATCGATACATATGGAGGGAAGGAGAATAGACAACTTTTAAAGTTGCTTTTCATCCCTGAAGTGACTTGGTTTTGTGGCCAGAATAAGTATTTGAGTCCTTAAAGTAGTGCGGGTCTCAGGATGCCAGGAGAACACATAAGTTGAGTCTTGAAAGATAGATGGGATTTGGGGACTACTTGTAGAATGGGGGGGGGGGGGGTGGGATACCCCTCCTTGTCAGGTAATCGGTCCAGTTAACAGCCTTTAGAGAAAATTTCCACATTTGGAAATAACAGATATAAAAGTATATGTTGTGCCAAGAAATTGGGGTATGGAACATATAAATAAAGTTTCTAAAGAAAACAGATACATGAAAACATAAGAAACCAATTTGATGAACAGATTTTGCTATAGGTCATTTTTTGGTAAGCAGTGTATATTAATTTCATATGTGTGTTTTTTTTCTTTCCAAGGTTCAAATGTTTCCCTGACCCTGATTTAGTACTGAAGTTTGGTCCTGTGGACAGCACACTAGGCTTTCTTCCCTGGCACATCAGGTTGACTGAGATTATGTAAGTAGTTAAAAGTGTACTGACTTTGGTTCAGTCCAGCAAGTGTTTCTTGAACCCAGCACCATACTGGATGTGGTGGGAATTCCCAAAGAATTATTGTAATACTGGATCCTTTCCCTCAGGTGTTTGACGGTATCAGTGGTAAAATAAAAAACTATGTAAATGACTCAGACACGAGAGTTTTTGTGGTTGTGGAGATATTTGGTATTAAAACTAATCATCATAGGAGATCAGGAGTGATCTCTGTGGGCCAGAGTTGTTGATTCTACAGAAAAGATGTAACTTAATGCAAAGTGTGTAAAGGGGGTAGAATTTTTGTAATTAGAGAAAAGGTAGAAAGTGTAGGGAGTGAGCTGCAGGGAACAAAGGAAAAGCAGGGGGCAAGACATGAGCATCACGTTAGAAGGAACTAGGTAACTGGCCACACCGGTGCAGAGACTTAGTGTTAGACTCTAGTGGTATATGGTGAAATCTGACAGTTGGGACTGTTGACATTGAGAATGCTTTAAATATAAGCATAAGGAATGTGTGTAGTTATTAGGCAGTAGGAAATCAGTGGGAATGGTGATTTTGGAAGATTTGTTTCACAACTATGTTTTAGAGTAGATTGGGTCTGGATAAGAATGAGCTAAAATGACAACTGAAGAGTCCATACCTGTAATTTATGAGAGAACACATGGATGAGAATGAAACTGCTTATTTAGAACAGAATTTGACAAACTTTTTGAATAAAGGGCTGGAGGTGTAATATTTTAGGTCTTGGGAGCTGTGTCTCTTTCAGAACTGCTGTTCTCTGTTGCAACTAAACACATGCCAGTGTAGCTAAACAGGCGTGGACAACTATGTCAACAAATGTGTGTGACCATGATCTCATAAAGGCTTGTTTACAAAAATAAGTGGTAGTCTCCTGGACTGTAATTGCAGACCCCTGATTAAAATAAAAGAAAAGGGCAGCTTGGTGAGGAATATAAGAAAATTAAGAAATAACCCAGTGGAACTTCCCTGGTGGTCCAGTGGCTCAGCCTCCAAGGTCAGTGCAGGGGGTCCAGGTTCATTTCCTGGTCAGGAAACTAGATTCCCAGGTGCCACAACTAAAGATTCTGCATGCCACAATGAAGATCTCACATGCCACAACCAAGACCCTAGCACAGCCAAAATAAATATTAAAAAAGAACCAAATGTCCATCAGTAGAATAAACTATGGCACACGCATACAGTGAGATATATGTTACACTTAAACTGAATAAACCGAATGTAGAAGCCACATGTATCTACTGAATAAACCTTCAAAAATATGACTGAGTGAAAGAAACAAGTTTGCAAAATAATATGCACTGTTTGATACATTTAAAAGCTATACTTACTTCATGAAAGTGGATGCCATTGGGTAGAAAAGGAGGAGAGACGATGAGATGCTTCACTTCCTTCTTACCTCCATCTGGGGCGGATAGTGCTCTGGCTGGTTTCCCATGCCGCTTTTGTGGAGTATTTATAGAAGGGAAAACTGGATAAAAGTGAAAATGAACAAATTTTAAAAATATGCATCACAGGTGAATCTCACAAACATAATATTGATTGAAAAAAAGCCCAGACATAAATAGAAGAATACACACTGTGGAATACTGTTGATAGGATTTGCTGCATGAGATAAAGCACATGCGGAAATAAAAACAAAGAGAAACTTAGGAGCCTAAAAATATATTTTAATTCTGGATCCTAGGAGAAACATACCGTGGATTCTCTTTTATTCGTGAGAACTAATTACCAAGTTTACTTGCAGGCCTAGCACTTTACTAGTTGCAGTAGAAACTAGAGTAGAAATGAAGTGACTGCTCTTAAGCCTCAGTGAGAAGGGGGCGACCGAGGCTGAGATGGTGGATGGCGTCACGAACTCCACGGACGTGAGTCTGAGTGAACTCTGGGAGATGGTGATGAACAGGGAGGCCTGGCGTGCTGCGATTCATGGGGTCGCAGAGTCAGACACGACTGAGCGACTGAACTGAACTGAACTGACTGGATAAATTACAGTGTCATTAAGACAAATGAGAAAGTCAAGGAACCGTTGATTTTGAAGTAAACAAGTTGAATTCAAGAATAAGATTTTGAGGCCATGGTCTGTTTAGACTTAAGAGGGCGGATGAAGGTGTAAAATTGGTGCTTGGATGAAAAGTCACAGTAAGGGCCGATCTTTGGGACTTACCAGCACCTAGGAAGTGTAGAATGTCAACCAGCAAGGACCTTCTGTGTAGCCCAAGAAACTCTACGCAATACTCTGTAATAATGTATATGAGAAAAGAATCTAAAAAGGAATGTGTATATGTATAACTGAATCACTTGGCTGTACATCTGAAACTAACACAACATTGTAAGTCAGCTATACTCCATTAAGATTAAAATTATTTTTTACAAGTCCCTTTAAAATGTCAAAAAAAAATGTATACAGGGGTTAGTTTTTATTTGAACTCTTTCACAGGGAGTTTAATAATCATTTAGTAGAAATAGTTTGATGTACTCTATGCTTGTAATTTACTTTCTTCGGTTCTTAATCTTTTTGGTCATTACCCTTCTGGTTCCCCTCCTCCAAATTATAGCATATCATCTAATTGCTTTTTTCTCCTTTAATTTTTTTGTTTCCAGCTCTTTGCCTTCCCACCTAAACATCAGTTATGAGGACTTTTTCTCTGCCCTTCGTCAGTATGCAGCCTGTGAACAGCGTCTGGGGAAATAGTGATTTGCTGGTCGCGTGATTTGATTTCAGGCTTTGGAGAAAAGGACTCAAGTGACTCTGATGTTTACAAAGCACCTATGAAACCCTGTACACACCTAGTTCATAATCCTCATAATTTATCAACAAACACAAAAAAGTGTCTTACTTGAGAGTAAGAGTATGTGTGAGCGAGTGTGTGTGTGTGTGTGTATGCGTGCGTGCATGCGTGTATGTGCGTGTGTGTGTGTGGAAATAAACTTATAAATGAGGAAGTAGTGGAGAAGGAAACATGGTGAGCTTGTACCTTTGAGCAGATTGCAGCAATGTTTTAGGAGCTGAAATTTCAGATTTAAAGGCTTCAGCCCTAACTACTTCCCTGTTTTTCTGGGGAGAGAAAAGGGCAATTAAAGCTATTTTGTTGTTTAGGGGGGTGGGGGAGTAATTTTTGTTCAGTTTTTCCAAGTGACCAAACTTTAAGTTTTAAGAATAATATATTGACATATGAAATGGAAGCATTCTGAGTTTGAGGGATAGAGTTCCGTGTTGTTCACATGTTAAAAGTTTGCTCACCTTTGGAGCAGAGGGAATACCTGTTTTCAGACATCCGTCCATTTTCATCTCTTCATTATTATCAATGTGACTTGAAAATGTTGCTCTGTTGTCTGTGTTCTGGGTTGTGAAGATCATTTGAAAAAGAACTCTTACATTGGAAAACAATTTAAGATTTTTTAAATATTGTATGAGACAGTCAAAAAAAAGGTAAAAAGTCATAATCTGAAAAGTAAAGGTGGAAAGTTTCCCAAATAAGTAGAGAAAGTTTTGATTTCCTTTTCCATTTGGTGGGCAGTTTGCGAGATAGTACCCAGAGTTGGTTTAAAAAATATTTCCATTAACTATGTTTATTTAAAATAAGCATTTGAGGGAAGTTACCAAGGCAGCTGTTTTCCTCAAAAGTAACCTGTTCCTCTTTGGAATAGCACATGTAGGGCCATGTTAGTACCCAGGATTTTTATTGAGTAAATCCTGATGGTGACTTTGTATTGAAAGATCTTTGAGATTGAGGCCTTTGTAGGTAAAAAATATTACCACAGTCTACAAAAGTAATTTAATTTTGCATGTTCTCTTTCATGGCAGAGAACAGCACTGGTTTTGTTATTTTTAAAATGAATAGATGATTTTTTGATAGGTGTTTAGTAGTTCTCCCCTCTCTGATGATAACTGGACAGAAATCATTCTTTATATATTTGATGGACTGTTTTCAAAAGAATCTTATCAACAGCAAGTGCACAACAGTTATCCAGAATGATATGTTTAGGTTGGAGTAGTTTTAAATACATAGGTCTCAGTCTGAAAAATAGCAGAGAACACTGGATTTGGAAAGCAAGGTCTGGAATTGCTTGTCAGATTCTGAGTCTTTGAAGAATAAATGTTTTGACTTGGATTCCAAAACTCCATTTATGATTTTAAAAATACACTTGAAATAAAATGATTATAAACTAAATTTTGGTTCAGTGACATTACTTTGCACATTATAGTTCTTTGTACATTGTGAAACTTTTTTTTCAAGTCTTAATTTATTGCTAAAAGCTTTGTGTGATGCGACATCATATCTGTAAACTACCAGAGAATTTTTTAATTTCTGTCCCCCTGGACTGTCATCCATGTTCTATTGAGGCTTTTTGGCCTTAGATGAAGACTGAATTTATGCCTTTTATATATGTGTCTTCTTTAAACATTCTGGAATATATATGCTTTTAATGAATTAAATTTAATGGGCCCAATTGAAGTGAAGGGATTTCATATTTGTTGAAATGAAGTTAGTCAAATTACCCACTGGGATATAGCCAAAGCCCTACAGGTTTAACAGTTGAGTTTTTGTATTTTTATTTTGTCCTTATATTTCATAGCAGTGTAGTGTTGTTACCTATCCGAGTAAACCTATAATCTGACGTGAGTCTGTTATTGTCCTAGATGGGAAGAAACCCTTAAAACAAGCTGCTAAGGATTCTGATTTCAGATTAGGCATTCCAGTTTCTTTCCATGAGGTTAACTGCCAGTACAGTCTACACAATTTGAATGACATAAATCATTCTATAATCCTGCCAAAATCACCTACTAGTTATGCATTATCAGGGCTCTCTTTGCACTCCCGAGAAGAACTGAAAACTTTAAAGTGTTGTTTGTCTTTGTGTGTTTTGAAGAATATCTTTATATTGTTTCTTCTTGACACGCTACAATGGAAAAATTACCAAATTAAGCCTACCTTACTGATGGCAGCTTGGAGCCTAGCAAGAGGGTGAAGGTTTGAATTCCATTCCCAATTCTGATGGTGTTTTGTTTCTTAATACTGATTATTGTTAGAAAGTTTGAAAGCTGGTTTTGATGTGAATAGCAAATTCTGATATATTGTGACTAAGGCTGAATAGTGCCTGTCTTAAGAGAGGAATGTGTTATAATGTTGATGAACAGTGCCAAATACACTGTGCACATCTACAAGTTAATCTTTGAATGTATGTTCCTGGATTAGCCCCCTCCTCTTCCTGTGTGATGGTACTGTGCGTAGAGTCAAATCCTTGTGATGTTTTGTATGGCGTAGACTTTGGCAACATGTAAATAATGTGTAAAGTTTTTATGATTAAGGAATCAAATTTATTGAATTTTATTATTGAAGGTTGAAATGACGTGTATGAACAAAAACAATAAAAGAATATACTCTTTTCATGGACTATAGTATTATGTGAATGCTACATTTATTCTAAACATGTAGGAACTGCAGAAATGCAATGAGCAGCTCATATGACAAGATAGCAATACTATTTTTTTAGATGGTGTGTTCTTGATTGAAGTATATTCTCATTTTTACCAGATTAAACATTTGGAATCTTAAAATGTTAATTTGCTTTTTGCTAGGTAAAAGTAAGGTGAAATTGAGCTTTGCTATTGCTAAAAATTGTCAAAATTCCAGAATAAATAAAATTGGAATAGTTCTTTTTTTTTAAACTGAATATGAAATGCCAAATTGAAAATGTATATGTGCACTCTTAGGAATTTGACAGTTCTCGTCAAACCAGAAAATAGAAGGGTAAGAGCTATGGTTTTTCTTATGTTGCATAGAGTATTCACTTTCTAACTTGAGAATCTAATTGTCAAACCAGAAAATAGAAGGGTAAGAGCTATGGTTTTTCTTATGTTGCATAGAGTATTCACTTTCTAACTTGAGAATCTGATTGTAAGGTAGTTGGCTTTTTATGCATAATTTTCATCTGAAATCAAGTTTCTCAAAAGTCACCTTTTAACTTAATAGGAAATGCCATTAACAAAAGCGAGTGTAGGGGAAGTTCAGAAAAGTTTGAAATAAAACCCAGGAAATAAGGATGCTGTCAACAGTTGTCCAAGAATCCTAGTTGATAGGCCATATACTTGATAAAATTGGTGGAAAAGGGAAGTGCAAGAAGAATTTGCTTGCAACTTTAACAAAACACATTCATTGTGAAAAAAAAAAAATTCAGAGGAGCAAATGTGAAGGAGAAAACTTCTAATACGATCATTCATTGGTTACATTTTTGGTGACAATCCTAGAATTTTTTGGTCTTTATATTTAAATGGATCTTACTGTAACAAGTTTAATAAAGAAATTCCTTTTAAACTACAAACCCCAAAGTGAGTGTTGCACTGTTTTGTGTTTGGCTCTTGTGTCTGGATATAAACAGTTACATCACGTGAAAATAAAATGTTTGAAAAAATTATAGTCCACATTGAGTTGTCCTTAATGAGTACTTAGCCTTGGTCCAAAATCTTCAAGAAATTTTGTACTCATTTCTCTTCCCTCTATCTTCTAGAGATTGAAGTACTATATACATTAAGCATCTGGATTTAGCATCCAGATGATACAAAAAAAGGTAAAACCTATATGTACTCCCAGGTCAAATTTTGAATTATCTGCTATTGACCATGTTTATACTTTTCTTCGTTAGCACTAATAATTTAACTTGCCCTTATAAGGACAGGGAAAAAAATCTGTCTCAGGGAAGGAAAACCTGACTAAAATGAAATCAGAATAATATATAAATGTCAACATAATAGTTTTACTTGTATAAAGTATATACTTCCTTTCTGATGATTGGTTTCAACTGCTAAATCTTTCATAAATTTGGTCTGTGAACCATTCCTCTATTTTGATAAATATATTTGCCATGTCATTCCCCAGTAACAGCCGTATGTAACAACTGCCTAAACATATCGTGTACAGAATTCGCTAGAGAAGTAACGGGTAATGGTAATAGTAACTAACTGTTTTCCCCAGAGAGGAACCTATGTTTTTTAATTAGGTTTCAGATAATTAGAAAATGGGACAACAAAATGTGGACTTTGACTCAACTAAAGATATTTGACAGCATCTATCCAATGTAGTTCACTCCACCTGGAGTGGTTATGCCCACTGCTGGACATCTGACAATGTCTGGAGGCAATTTTGTTTGTCACAGCTGGGGGAGGAAAGGAGTAGCCCTGGTATCTCACAAGAAGAGGCCAAGGCTGCTTCTGCAGTGCTACAGTGCCTCTTACAGCCTTCAGAACAAACAGCTGTCCTGCCTCAGATGTCAGAAGTGCTGAGGCTCAGAATCTTTGAGGCAGGTTGCCTAAAATATGCTATACATAATTGTGGGAAAAACAGTTTAGATTTGCGTCCATAGATCATAGTTTAGAGATGAAGTGTTTATATGCATATTTTAATTATATGTGAGTTCTATTCATTATTTTTACATTTATCTTTGACATTTTGAGATACCTACCAGTTTTCCAAAGCTTGTCAGCTTTTGTCTAAATTTATGTGAAAAAAAGTCATGTTTTTTTGAAAGATAGTAGTGTTATACACAGGTATGATATTGTAAGAAATCTAATGCTTCAAATTACTCATTGTATAAACAAGTTAGCAATTTAGTTCATGCATCCTGTAGGTAATTTATCTCCAAAAATTAAAAATTATATGTATTTTTAAGCTTTTTATTTTGAATTGGGGTCTAGCCAGTTAACCATGTGATAATTTAAGATGAACAGCAAAGGGACTCAGCCATAGAAAAAATTATCTTTAAAATGCTTGTATATATGTTGTGTGCTTATTTTTGAGATCCTGCCTCCAAGAATAATAATAGGTTTTATATTTCTTTACCTCTTTGTTTTTAAATAATTTATCTTTTTTTAGCTCTCTGGAAATAACAGTGATAGAAGTGGCTTCGGTCTAATGTGATTTCCCCAAATACTACCTGCAATTCAAATAAATAATTGAGAGTGCTCCTTGTGAAGAGATTTTGCTTGGCCTGGACACAGGACTTTTCTGAGGGGTAATTATAGAGATACAATTTGGGTATTTGGGTGTTCATGAGATGTATGCATACATGAAAATAGTGAAGTTCATCTGTGTATAAATACACAGAATCTTAAATTTGCAAGATCAGTGCTTATCAGTTACACTCTGAAGTCCTCAGCTTACCAGATGGAATACAAGGCCAGCCATGATGCCCAGCATGTCAATTTGATGGTGCTTTTAATTGTTTTAAAAGAAAATCATGACCTACCACTTACGGCCCAGGAAAAGAAGAAAAGTGAACTTAACACAACCAGCGAGTGTACATATTTTATTCAGGCAGGTAGAAGTAAGATTGTGATTGATTTTTGTGTCAAAACAGTGAAAAAGTGAAGTTGCTTAGTCGTGTCCGACTCTTTGCAACCCCACGGACTGTAGCCTGCCAGGCTCCTCTGTCCATGGGATTTTCCAGGCAAGAATACTGGAGTAGGTTGCCGTTTCCTTCTCCAGGGGATCTTCCCGACCCAGGGATCGAACCCGGATCCACATTGCAGGCAGACACATTACCCTCTGCTGCTGCTGCTGCTGCTAAGTCCCTTCAGTCGCGTCCGACTGTGAGCCACCAGTTATTGCCAAATTCCTCTTCATAGAGCCTACACCATGTTCTACTTCCACTTGCAATATATGAGATTGCCTATTTCCTAGAGTCTGCTGCTGTCAACTCTTAGGTTTTTGCAATTTGATGGACAGGAATTTTTGTGTGTGTGCTTTTAATTTGCATTTTATGGTAGATTGTGTTTGCAAAGATGGCTACAAGAGTAGTTTCTATTCCATATGCTTTTTTTTTCCCCCATGTACTGTTAACCTATGTTACTTTGCCAGTTTTCCATAATGAGATAGTCTATTTCCCTATTCCTTGAATCTGGGCTGACCTTGTGACTGACTGTGGTTAATGTATGTGTCAGAAGTGACACTCAGCTTGCAAGGCTGCATCTTGAAAATCTTCCTTCTTCCTCCTTTTTCTCAGAACGCTGAACTATCACATAGTGAGGTCTGTCTGTCTGTCTTACTGGAAAGACCACGTGTGGGTGGAGGGGGGAAGGTCTCAATCAAAGGAAGAGAGAAGGAGAGAGGCTTAAGAGGGGCTATAAATGGAGATTTAAAAGACATCAGTCAGTTCCCTTGTGTAGACCTATTTTAATCCAAACTTCCATTTGTTATTTTTGTTTCAGGTTAAATTTACATATTAACTTGGAGAGAATTGATATTTTTATGGTGTTGAATTGACCAGGTCAAAGGGACATCATTCATTTGTTTAACTCTTGAGTTTTTTAATCCTTCAGGATTATTTTAAAATTTTATTCATGTAAGTATTGCAGATTCCTAACTTCACAAGGAAGTATTTGTGGCTCAGCTGGTAAAGAATCCGCCTGCAATGCAGGAAACCTGGGTTCGATCTCTGGGTTGGGAAGATCCGTGGAAAAGGGAAAGGCTACCCACTCCAGTATTCTGGCCTGGAGGATTACATGGACTGTATAGTCCACGGGGTCACAAAGAGTAGAACACGACTGAGCAACTTTCACTTTCTTTTGTATAGATTTTTGTGTTGGTTTTATATTCTACCTCATTGAATTCTCATATTGTTTACAGTAGTTTTAGTTTTGTTTTTCTTAGGCTTTCTAGATATTCTATCATATCATCACCAAATAGAGATGATTTTACCTCTACCTTTCCAATTCTTTTGTTTTTTCTAATTATGTTTGTTAGTGCCTCCAGTGTAACAAGTGGTAGAGATAATGGATTCAGTTCAGTTTAGTTCAGTCGCTCAGTTGCATCCGACTCTGCAACCCCATGAACTGCAGCACGCCAGGCCTCCCTGTCCATCACCAACTCCCGGAGTCTACCCAAACTCCTATCCATTGAGTCAGTGATGCCATCCAACCATCTTATCCTCTGTTGTCCCCTTCTCCTGCCCTCAATCTTTCCCAGCATCAGGGTCTTTTCAAATGAGTCAGCTGTTCACATCAGGTGGCCAAAGTATTGGAGTTTCAGCTTCAACATCAGTCCATCTAATGAATACCCAAGGCTGATCTCCTTTAGGATGGACTGGTTGGATCTCCTTGCTTTGGCATTACCTTTCTTTGGGATTGGAATGAAAACTGACCTTTTCCAGTCCTATGGCGACTGCTGAATTTTCCAATTTTGCTGACATATTGAGT
>SJYC01011673.1:0-37036 GCA_006408675.1 Madoqua kirkii | reverse complement strand
TCCTGACCCTCAAGCCCCTCCTCTGCACTGCAGGAGAGTGATTGTCAAACAAGTAAAGTCAGATCACCCGACACCCTTCTCAAGACCCACCCACAGCTTCTCACCCAATTTTGAATAAAGCAGAAATTTAGCAATCCCCAGCCAGCCCTCTAGCATCAGCTCCACTCACCAGGCATTCACTCTGTGTGCACTTTGTTCTGGTCCTCAGAGTTACTAAACTCCAGAGCCTAGTGCAGATGAGTCAAGCACACTGACAAGTGAACAAATGAGTTTAAAAAAGAAGCAAATCTCCCCGAGGGGGTCTAAGTGTGCATACCGCTTATTTTTAATAGATACATTTCCCACAAGCTTTTGCCTGGATCCGTTCAGGTTCTGTCTCATGTATTAGCTTCTAGTTCATTCTGTCAAATGACTGAATATAATTAAGGACCTCGTGTGGGAAGCAGATAAATGCACACTTCTCTGCTTCTCTCCAAGGTGAGTACAGATGATCTGTTCAGCTGTTCAGCTAATTTTTGTTGAGATTTAGAAGACTGATAATGTTAATCTGTTTGCTGAAATTTAGCAGTAGCACTTGTGGGTTAGATATGTCATGGTATTTAGGAACTGGACAGTGGATTGTGAGCCCGAGGAAAATTCGTTATTAAATTCTCTCTCCTTCAACTCACCATTCCTCACGAGTAGAAATCTTCTAGTTTTCATAAATAACCTGCCCATCAATGACCTTGGAAGCCTCCTGACAATGCCCTATTGACCATGTCCTTAGAAGGAGATGCATCTTCTTGATCAGAAAACACACCAAGACTTCAGTGGTGGTCCAGGGGTTGAGACTCTGCGCTGCGACGGCAGGGGCATGGATTAGACCCCTGGCTGGGGAGCTAAGATCCTGCATGCTGGATGATGTGCCCCTCCCCGCCAAAAGATAAAATACACCATTTTCAAAATCCGGAAAATAGAGTTATTAATCATTCTCAGTGCTCTTGGGAAAAGGAATTTCTGTGTTAGCAAAGCAAATCATTTCCCTTTGCCTAAATAATGAAAGTGGACTCTAACCTCTCCTTAACTTTGGGTCATGTCTGAGAGCCTGGGTCTGTGCAGAGTCCGTAGGGCCCAGTTCCTTATCTATGGTGCTCTTTCTCCCAGCTGTCTCTGCATGGTAGACAGAACTGAGGCCAAGCTTAGGTTACCTTTCCTGGAGATTCTGTGTTAACTTACATAGTTCTCTCAGAGCACACCCTGCCTAATGGACTGTAAGTTTTCAGGGAAAAAATGACCACGTATAAGCCATAGAAATGTATCTTAAGAGATGGCAAAAACACAAAATGGTACACTTAGAGCTTTTATCACTTTCTCCAGAGAGTGAAAGATATGCCTATTAGGCACCTACAGTGGGCTTAGTACTTGACCAGGCTGAATAAACCATTTATTTAGGCACTGCATAATGGTAAATATACAATAATGAATAATATACAGCATGATAGAAGACAAATCCAGAGACTGTAGGGACCGAAAGGATGACTGAGGTCATCAGCAAAGTCTTCAAAAATCTTCACTGATAAGAACGATTTACCCAGGAGTCTAAGCCTGTTCTTCTTATGGAGCCTGCACAGTAGCTTCCTTGATTTTTGCTTTTGTTTTTTTATTTTTCAAGCTATTGTTCCACTCCCTCAGAAATGTGATCATTTAGGCCACAACTGGCCACTTCTAAAAAGACCCTAAAGGAAATCAACTCTGAGTATTCATTGGAAGGACTGATGCTGAAACTGAAGCTCCAATACTTTGGCCACCTGATGCAAAGAGCCAACTCTTTGGAAAAGACCCTGAAAAGATTAAAGGTAAGCGGAGAAGGGGATGACAGAGGATGAGATGGTTGGATGGCATCACTGATTCAATATTCAGAAATTTGAGCAAACTCTGGGAGGTAGTGAGGGACTGGGAAGCCTGACATGCTGCAGTTCATGGGGTCGCAGAGAGTAGGATATGACTTGGTGACTGAACCACAAAAGAACCTAAGTCCTTCTCTATTTCCTGGAGACTCCAGATATCTACAGAGTTTGGTTCAGCTTATAGAGCCATCCAATCCCATTTCTGCCTTCAGATCTGGACTCAAGTTTCTTTGGAGGCAACACAACAATTTCTTTCCAACACTCTATTTAGAACCTGATCACCACACTGTCCTCTGTCCCTGAGCCTCAGAGGCTGAAGGACCCTCTCTGGATCCCCAGCACCATAGTAAAAGCACTGTGGCTGGATGCTCGCATGCAAGCCTTTCTCTTTGAAAGCTCAGGCCTTTCATCTTTCTCCTTTTCATCGCTGTCTTAGCTGATCACTCGTCCACACTCAGTAATGACTGTGGGCTGTGGCTCACATCTTCCTCTTCATCCCAGGCCCCACCATCATTCTTGAAAGAAGCACAAACATTGGAATCAAAGAGAACTGGTTTTGAAACACAGCTTTGCCCTCTACCAAGTGTGTAACCACAGGCACATTGTATAACATCTCTGATCCTTAGTTTCTTGTGTAAAACATAATAATGGTGCTTATTTCAAAAAAGGTGGGGAGACGTGTAAATTGCTTATCACAGTGGACAACTCATAGGAACTGATAAATAAATGGTGCCTATGAGGATTGCTATGATGTCGACAGTCAACTTCCACATCACCCAGCCACTTTCAGCTTTGGGCTACACCCTAGCAATCTGAATCATTTTTCCTGCAAGATCCTAAAAAAATCTACCTTCTTTACACCACATTTTTCTACTATTCTATCCCTCTTATTTCTCTGTTCTCAGCCTTCCTTGATCTTCAGTTCCTCCTTGTTCTCCCCCCTCTCTTTTCTTATGTTTCAAAGAAGCACAGACCTCATGATGTTGTTAACAACATTCTTTGACAGTTGCTTGCTCATCTTTCCTCTGCATCTTTCTAGCAAAATCCCTAGTGCTAAGTCAAACCAGGTGATTTCCTCTTCTGTTTTTATGCCCAGTTTCCAGAGAGTTGTTAGAAAAATGAAATTGCTCTTCACTGGGGATCTGTAGGTTCATGGTCTTCAGCCTCACCCTGGGAGCTGCCTGGGCCATGCCTTATGTTTCAACCCACAACATTCCCCTCCTTCAGGTCACCTCTCTGAAAGTTCCTGCTCAGTTCCTGAGTTGCTACACTCTTGCCATCTACATCCTAAGAGAAGCTTCCTTCACTTCCTGTTACATCCAGCATCTCAGCCCTTTCCCAGCTCCTCCTCCAAAGATACAGATCCACTCGCTCTTGTAGCAGAAGACTCTGTACTCCATCCCTCCTTAGGGATGTCATTCCCCTGTTCATCTCTGCTCTCTTCATTGCTTTACCCTTCTTCCACCTACTTGCTGTCTCTTTCAAAATACAAACGTGTTCAGGATCTTCTCTCCTTCAGCTGATCCTCTTCCCCGGACGCTATTGGCCGTGTTCTCTGTTTGAAACACGTCTCCTGGTACTTCCTGCTGTAAATCTTCCCCTCTCTTCCTTCTCTCTCCTTTCCCCTGCTCCCTCCTGGTCTCCCACTACTCCTGCCAACTCCCTTTCCTTCTCCTTGTCCTCCTCTTTTCTTCTCTCTGCTTCTCCTTTCCTCCAATAAACATGGGAACATTTTTCAGGGGTCTGTCCTCCACCCTTTCCTGTTGTTATTCCGGATCATCTCATATAGAGGTCAGAGTCACAGTGTTTAACAGCTGGCACCATTGGGCACTGACAGAACAGATACCGGCCACAAGCATCAGATTTAGCCATGCCAGAGCATACCAGCTGATGTTAGTCCTGCCTCCGGGGCATCCACAGTCACTTTGTCCCTGGGCTGTGCCTCTTATCCCAAACCTCTTTCATAAATCAAAGTGGGCACACTGACTGGGATGGGATGAATGATAGGTACCATATGTTTTGTTGCTGTGATTTAGTCACTCAGTCGTGTCCAACTCTTTCGTGACCCCCATGGACTGTAGACCACCAGCCTCCTCTGTCCATGGGATTTTCCAGGCAAGAATACTGGAGTGGGTTGCCATTTCCTCCTTCAGGGGACCTTCTCGACCCAAGGATCAAACCTGCTTCTCCATGTCTCCTGCACTGCAGGCAGATTCTACACTGAAGTCATGCTGTGTCTTGTCCATTTCCACAGCATCTCTAGCCTACCTGGTCCATTGTCATCATCACCAACTCACCCTGAACTCTTTGTTAGAATAGCTCTTACTTATCTTTAAAAACTAGATATGCATTTCTTTTAGGAAGACTTACTCGAGACCCCCCAGTGTGCAGCTGCGGGTTAAGTAGACTTCACCCAGTCTCATCCTAATGACTGCCTCTTTCATTCCGCTTACCAGGAGATACTGTGTCCTCTCCCTGTTTGCCTCTCTAGCTCTTCCCTGCACCATGAAGCCCTTGAAGGCAGTCTGGATTTGTGCTTGGCACTCAGCAGAAGCTCAGCAAGTGTCTACAGATTTGAAGGGCTGATCACCCCAAACGGGAAGACTGTAAATGATGAACACTAGCACCCTGGGTGTGTTCATCGTTACTGTGTAGACTGTGCTTATCATTTGAAAAGACTTGAAACTGGCGATGCTGAGAAGACTACCTGGGCTTTGTTCAGTGTTTGGGGGAAGTATCGAGACACCCAGAGCCCCTCGGGAGTTCCTGAGAATTTAAAATCGATTGGAGGGCTCTGTGAACCTCTGCTGCCTTCCCCTGGTACCCGTGGATGCTTAACGAGTCTTGACCGACCTTCTCTACCTTTCCTGTGCTTTGCCAAGACATGCCCATCTGCTTTAGTTTCTTTTCATTTGCCTCTGTCCTCCTTTCTGGATTTTTCTTTCCTGGAGCAGAAATAACAGCAGAACGGTTGAAAGTTATAGTCTCACATTCCTCTTGTCTGATATTTTTAGTGCCTTCTCAAACCTTGCTCCTCTTTTAGTCATTTCAGTAAAATGAAATTATTTATTTTTATATGTTTCTTTTTTGCCCTGTAACTTTGTTACATCAAAAGTATGTTCAAGACATAAATTGCAATTTAGTTAGTTTTTCTGGATCCTGTATTGCCTGTAACTATTTGATTTAAGCTATCAATATTAGAGACAGCCGCTACACTTCCTAGAGGCCCAAGCTTCTGCGCCTCTGGTGACATGGGGGTGGTGGCCAACACGTGGGGAAAACACAATCTGTGAGTAATAAACCAAGAGGTCTCCTTTAGTCAGTGGAGGAGGCAAAGTTGTTTGGAGCATATTAACCTCCACACTAGTAAAAGGACTCTTTCTCCAGAATTGTCTTTTAAATTATTGTCCAAAGCGTGGTTAAAATATTTCCTCCCTAGCTCTTGTATTTTTATTTCATCTCATCATTTCTTCCAAAGAAGATTCACAACAAGTGGGAAAAATGAATTTCTCAAATTCTTAACATAGAAATTGAAGCTTATTGTATCAGAGCATTTTATTTTTGTTAGACAAATACCACCTGGTGGTAATTTAAATCTGGCTTGTGACTGAAATGCAGAGTAACTCTTCTATCCTGGATCCTTGCTGGGGTTTCCTGAACTTGTTATCTGTGTCAGGCCATTCTCATATTCTCTCTTTGGCCTCTACCACTAGACCTTGTGTTATGTTGTCAATGGCAAGCCTGGTGTTGGTTCATTTATATTATTAAGGAATGCAGGAAATTGGCTCTCATTGATCACGCAGAGTACTAAGACAGAACTAAGTGGTTTATATGTGCTATCCTGTTTTAATTCCCATCATAATCCAGTGATGAAGAAATTATTTTCATCCTGTTAGATAAGTGCACTCGGAAAACTTAAGTAATTTGATTTGACCAACAGACAACAGAGTCGGGAGGGGCCTGGAGTTCAATTCAATTATGGTTGCTTTGGGAAGCCCGTGATTATTCTTCTATACAAGGTTACATCTTACTGTGACTAGGGAGTGTCACAAAATTTAGTATTTATTCTCTTTTTTATTGTTATTGACATTTTTGTCTTAAAAGTTCCACTGTGGTTCCCAGTGGATTCTCTGTGTCTCTTGTAAAGTGTTTTGGAGGGTACTCTATGTACATATATGCGTATATGGACATGCATGAGAAATTAGAGATAGTTTTGTTGATACATTAGAATATTTACCCAACTGCATTTTCTACTGAGGATTATTCTCTTTTCTATATCCCCAGTTTGAGAGTTTTGTAAAATAGTCTCTAGCTTACCAAAGGAAAATGCATTGGGTTGGCCAAAAAGTTTGTTAAGGTTTTCCTGTAAGATGTTATGCAACAATTCAAACAAACTTTTTGGCCAATCCAATACCAACAAATGGCTTCTCTGCACAAATGATGGAGTAGTTGTGTGTGTTCAGTCACTCAGTCATGTTCAACCCTCTGAGACCACATGGACTGTAGCCTGCCAGGCTCCTCTGCCCATGGAAATTTTCCAAGCAAGAGTATTGGAGTGGGTTTCCATTTCCTTCCGACCCAGGAATCAAACCTGAAATCTTATTTCTCCTGTGTTGGCAGGTGGATTCTTTTACCACTAAGCCACCTGGGAGTAGTTGACATGGTCCCAATTCTATTCCCAATCGGTCCTCATCTCCTTCCCACCTTATTTTCTCTACTTGCCACTGTGTTCTCTTGCAACTTGATGTCCACTGAAACCAATTCCTAGAAGCTGATTCTGCCCGCCTGCACCCTTCTCTTTTAGGGGTCAGCTTTTCTCCTTTCAATGAAACCTTTCTCTACTTGCTGTCATCTTTGACTCCTTTTAATCAGGACCTCACAGTTGAAACAGTGAGATAAGTGATTGTTAGCAGTATTTCCACAACTAAATTACAAGAGCAAGAACTTTGGTTACGAGGTTTTACCTTTTAAAAACTCGTCTGAAGTGGCTGGACAGTGCTGATATATGGTGAGCCCTCAACAGGCTTCTCCAGGTGGTTGTTCAGGGCTGCCTGTGTCTCTGCAAGAACAGGAACTATATAAAATGGCACATTTACTAGTTTGGGGTCTTGTTGTCAGGCACTTTGAAAATGACCAACCCAGTAAATGGAGTGAGGCCTGCCATCTGCCAGACACATGCAGATTAAGAATCTTTAGTGAGGAAAGGCTCTTTAGCATGAGGAACATTTTGGTGTCATTTAGCGCCAAGTTAGTTAGATGATGTGACGTAAATCATAAGCCAGGGCTCACGTTATTCAGTGATCTTTTGAGCCTTATTGTTCTTCTGTCCTAAACAAACCCCATCCTTTGCCCAACATCTGCTTTGTGCCACCCAACCCAGTCACAGCCTTTTCTCCATTTTCACTTGCTGAAATTTTCTAAGGCCTGTGTGTGCTCCTAGAGCATCCCATACTGCTGCTAGCAAAACACAACCATTTAAATTATGTGTGTGACTGGATAATAGATCACAGCCTCTCTAGGAAGCTATTAGATGCTCATTGCTTCAGAGGAGCAGTGTAGAGCGCAGAAAGTGAGAGGCTTCTTCAACATTTTGGAAGTAGAAGGTCTTCCCCTATCGTGAAATTTGCTGTTGTACTCACCAAAACCCATTTCATTTTTCTCTTGGACACAACAGCTAGATGATGTTTTTCAGACTCCCCTGAGTCAGATGAGACCATAACTAAATCCGACTTATGGAATATTAATGAAAACAATACGGGCCTCCTCCATACCTGGCTCGTAGAAACCTCCCTAGCAGTTCCCGGTTCCATCTCTCTCTTCCTCTGCTGGCTGCATGGAGAGGGCCCTAAGGACCCAGAGGATGGTGGAGCCATGAAAAGGAAGGAGAATAGTTCCCTAAATCACCAGGTGAGAGATTTGCTGCTGCACACTTCCAGTGAACTGTCTAATGCGGGGATGGAGGATGAGCTAGGGGACAGAAAGACCTGATACAAAACATACCTGGAGACCAGGTTGGTAAGAAAACTCTGCAAAAGGAACATGTGCAGAGTGAATCTGGAGTCCCCAAACACCATACAGCCCAGCTCAGGCACAGGACACAGGACTGTGGGACAGAGGCCATGATGAATGAGGGGCCTGATCAGTCCTTATCTCGTTCCCACTTTATTTTCCCCTCTTGCCACTGTGTTCCCTTGCAACTTGGTGTCCACTGAAACCAGTTCCTAGAAGCTGCTTCTGCCCCTCCTGCACCCTTCTCTTTTGAGGGGTGAGCTTGTCTCCTTTCAACGAAACTTTTCTCTGCTTGCTGTCATCTTTGATCTTCTTTTAGTTAGCACCTCACAGTGGAAATAGTGAGATAAAAGTTAAGTGATTGTTAGCAGTATTTCTACAACTAAATTACAAGTGCAAGAACTTTGGCTACGAGATTTTATCTTTTTAAAAATTCACCTAGAGTGGCTGGACAATGCTGGTATATAGTGAGCCCTCAACAAACATCTCCAGGTGGTTGGTCAGAGCTGCCTATGTGTCTCTACAAGTACTGGGACTATACAAAATGGCACGTTTACCAGTTTGGGGTTTCCTTATCAGGCACTTTGAAAATGACCACCACTTGTCATTGGTGACTGCAGAGGCTGACACCAAGCATCAGATGGAATGCTGGATGTCAAAGCAGATGCAAGTGGGCAGGTAATCACAGGTGACCTCAAGGACAGAGCTGTCCTTCCCAACCCCTCCCTAGCGACTCTTCAACATTTTATAAGACCCACCTCCAAAATTATATGCAAGCTTTGGAAAGAGGAGGCCTCGAATGGGCTGAGATGATGTTCTGCTACTCTGGGGGACTGGGAGCTTGAAACAGAAAGTAGGTTAGGTTGCAGATTAAGATTCAGAAATATGTATTTAAAAAAATTTTTTTTTATTGAAGTACAGTTCATGTAATCTCTGCTGTATGGCTAAATTGCTCAATTATACACATATAGACATTCTTTTTTTATGTTCTTTTCCGTTATGGTTTATCACAGGATGTTGAATATAGTTCCCCATGCTATACAGTAGCTCCCTGTTGTTTATCCATCCTGTATATAATAGTTTATACCTGGTAATCCTAAATTCCCAGTCCTTCCCTCCTCTACCCCCTTCCTCTTGGCAACCACTCTGTTCTCTAAGTCTGTGAATCTATTTCTGTTTCCTAGATAAGTTCATTTGTGCCCTATTTTAGATTCCAGACATAAGTGATATCATATGGTATTTGTCTTTCTCTTTCTGACTTCACTTTGTGTGATAATCTCTAGTTGCATCCATGTTGCTGCAAATTGCATTATTTTATTCTTTTTTTAATATCTGAGTAGTATTCCATTGTATATCTGCACCACATCCTCTTTATGCATTCATCTGTCAATATACAGTTAGGTTGTTCCCATGTTTTGGCTATTGTGAATAACGCTATGAACATAGGGATGCACCTATCTTTTTGGATGCACCCAGATACTTTTGTCTGGGTATAGGCCCAGAAGTTGGATTGCTGGATCATATGGTAATTCTATTTTTAGTTTTTTGAGGAACCTCCACACTGTTACGTATATAGTGGCTGCACTGACATATTCCCACCAACAGTGTAGGAGACTTCTCTTTTCTCCACACCCTCTTCCACATTTGTTATTTGTCGGCTTTTTAACGATGGCCATTCTGACTTGTGTGAGGTAGTATCTCGCTGTCATTTTGATTTGCAAAACAAGTATGTGTTTGTCACCACCAAGGATGAGGACTGAGATTCATCCCGACTCCCTCCTTTGCTTGCCTGTCTTTCCTGCTGTCCTGTGAGCTCTGTGAGTCAGGGCCTGTCTGGTCACCAGGGTGTCCTCAATGCCCAGCACAGGGTAGATGCTTAATGACTATTTATGAACATGTGAAAAAATGAACAGTCTGTGGGTGAGAGAATGGTCCCATTCCAGTCCGTCAATGATGGCTGTGGGAAATAACTTCACATCAGCAAAAGCAGAGAATCAGGTTGAGAGAGACTTCTGGGGTGGATTTTGTAATTTCCTTTGAAAAGTCAAAGGGTTTCCCTGGTGGCTCAGAGGGTAAAGAAACTGCCTGCAATGTGGGAGACCTGGGTTCGATCCCTGGGTTGGGAAACTCCCCTGGAGAATAGAAAGGCTACCCACTCCAGTATTCTGGCCTGGTGAATTCCATGGACTGTATAGCCCACGGGGTCACAAAGAGTCCGACTCAACCAAGTGACTTTCACTTTTCTTTGAAAGATCAAAAAGCTAAATGTCACTGAATCTATTTCCTGGGAGACAATGTTAGCTCCTGGGGCCTTAAAATACAAATGGCCAATGACAGAGCACTCTCATCTTTGTGGGGGCTTACTTTAATTCATGTTTAACTCTTAGGGTGCTAAGTTCAGAAGACAACAAGCAGGTGCAGTGGCAGGCTTCCACTGTGATATTTGCTTTTACCAAAAAAAAAAATAAAAAGCTTATCCATTTTACATACTGTCTCTCCTCTGATTTCAATCATTATGATTACAAGAAAGTATCAATAGTACTTTTATATGAGCTGGGAATGCTACTTTTGATAATAATTTGAGAGTGGTTATTTTTGATGTATAATGGTCTAAGATAGTTTCAATACTGGGTTTTCATTTTACATGATAATTATAATCATGATAGTAATTATTAACATTGTTATGGTGCGGACCACTTATTCAGTGCTTGGCACTAGTGGTAAAGAATCCACCTGCTAATGCAGGAGACGTAAGAGATGTGGGTTCAGTCCCTGGGTTGGGAAGATCCCCTGAAGAAGGACATGGCAACCCACTCTAGTATTCTTGCCTGGAGAATCCCATGGACAGAGGAGCCTGGTGGGCTACAGTCCATAGGGTCACAAAGAGTCGGACACGACTGAGTGACTTAGCACACATGCACACAACCTTAAGCCAAGGAATGCCAAGGGTGGTCAGTAGTCACTAGAAGCTTGGAGAGAATCACAGAGCAGGTTTCCCCTCAGAGCTTCCAGAAGGAACTAACCCTGCAACACCTTGACTGCAGATTTCTGGCCTCTAGGCCTTTGAGAAACCTATATGCAGGTAAGGAAGCAACAGTTAGAACTGGACATGCAACAATGGACTGGTTCCTAATAGGAAAAGGAATACATCAAGGCTGTATATTGTCACCCTGCTTATTTAACTTCTATGCAGAGTACATCATGAGAAATGCTGGGCTGGAGGATGCATAAGCTGGAATCAAGATTTCCAGGAGAAATATCAATAAGCTCAGATATGCAGATGACACCACTTTTATGGCAAAAAGTGAAGAGGAACTAAAAAGCCTCTTGATGAAAGTGAAAGAGGAGAGTAAAAATGTTAGCCTAAAGCTCAACATTCAGAAAACAAAGATCATGGCATCTGGCCCCATCACTTCATGGCAAATAGATGGGGAAACAGTGTCGGACTTTATTTTTTGGGGCTCCAAAATCACTGCAGATGGTGATCGCAGCCATGAAATTAAAAGACGCTTACTCCTTGGAAGGAGATTTATGACCAACCTAGATACCATTTTGAAAAGCAGAGACATTACTTTGCCAACAAAGGTCCGTCTAGTCAAGGCTATGGTTTTCCAAGTAGTCGTGTATGGATGTGAGCATTGGACTATGAAGAAAGCTGAGCACCAAAGAACTGATGCTTTTGAACTGTGGTGTTGGAGAAGACTCTTGAGAGTCCCCTGGACTGCAGGGAGATCCAACCAGTCCATCCTAAAGGAGATCAGTCCTGGGTGTTCATTGGAGGGACTGATGTTGAAGCTGAAACTCCAATACTTTGGCCACCTAATGTGAACAACTGACTCACTGGAAAAGACCCTGATGCTGGGAAAGATTGAAGATAGGAAGAGAAGGGGATGACAGAGGATGAGATGGTTGGATGGCATCACTGATTCAATATACATGAGTTTGAGCAAACTTTGAGAGATAGTGAAGGACAGGAAGCCTGGCATGCTGCAGTCCATGGGGTCACAACGAGTTGGACACGACTGAAGCGGCTTAGCACACACTCGTGCATGCACATAGTCTTCTTTTATCTTGCCAGTCCTTCCAACACTGTTGTAACCAACCCCTGTATTAAATTTCCTCTGTTTGAAATGTCAAGAGAAATTTGGGGTTCTTTCCCTCAACTGAACCTGACTGGTACTCTTTACTTCCAACTATGACAGAGAATGCTGTCTCCCAGCAGACAGTTCTGCTGAGCTGTTCTAGGAAACATTCTTGAAGCCTCCATCTAAACATTCTCCTCTAGCCATTTTTCTCAGTTATTCAGGAGATACCAAATTTCCTACGCCTAAACTTTCTGCTTACACAGTGATTTCTAGTCTCTGCAACTAAACCAACACTGACTGAAATGACAGGATTCTGGGATTCAAAAACTTGGTCATCTTTCTAATGCTCTGTCTCTAAAACATCTGTGCACCCATCTCACTGGCCGAGCATCGGGCTCTGGAGCCACACATACATTCTGGTGACCAGAAATCCAGAATCTAAGAGTGTCTGCTAACTGCTGGTGAGGAGACAGGGCAGACAGGTCTGGGGGTTTATGGGCTTCACTTTGTTGGGTATTTGTGATTACAATGATCAGTTATGAGAGTCGTTTGGAGGTGATTTCTTGATTTTGAACACACTGGCAGTACAAGGAAGTATGACAGATATGCACACAAGTTTTAGTTAGACGCATCTGAGTGAATCCAGCTCCTGCACACGTGGCTTGACGTTCTCAGGTTTCTTGTTGGAGTGTCGGTAACATGTCAGCAACAGCTTTAGAAGATTCTTGTTTGACCTCACCCCGAAAGTGACGACCTTCAGAATTTTTGCTAAGCGAGATAATAATGAAGAGGCTATTTGTTATGCTGCTTCGATCTGATTCCATCTGGGTGCAGTTTGATGGTCTAGTCAGAAGATAATTTAGTACAAGATCTAGTTGATAATTTCTGGTTAAGTGTTGATCTCAAATTTTCCTAATTTTACTCTTTGTACTGGTCTATGTTTTATAATAATTGGTAAAGGAGTCTGACTCTATTGATAGATATTTTCTGTCTCTTTGGAAGAAGATGGAGCAGAATATGACTGCTCTTGATCCTGAAACATCTCCAGGTAACAAGTTTATTCACACAATTTTGTAGGGACAAGAGAGATTCCCCATACTGAGAGTCTTACATTATTTTTAGTTGCTTGCAGACAGGGTCACGCTTACTACCATAACTTCAATAACTGGTTCTACCCAAACAAACAAACCTGAAAATCAAACAGTGTTCCAAAAAATCCAAATGATATCTTAATGATGGTTATATATTTTTTCTTTATATTGGCTCTTTACAGTGCTTCTCTGCCATCCTGTTTTGTTTTTTTTTTTAATTCTTGAAATCTGCTGCATGCTTGACACAAAAACTGTTTTGCTAGTCCTAATGGCTAATTACTTGAAGTGGGAAGAAAAAAAAATCTCAAATACAGACTGATTAACAGTGTAAGCTTACAAGTTACCATGCACACATGGAGCCATACTTCATCAATGAAAATATTTTGCAGAATTACATAAATTCACCAGGAACCTTAAACTATATATTTTGGGAGAAAAGGGAGCAGGCTTCCTGGAGGAAGACACTGGTTATCTCTATTTAACCACTCTAAAAACCTTTTTGTATGTTGATAGCCTTGTCATATTTTAGAGTAAAGAATGGGCAGTGAAGCTGCTGGAATTTTTGCTCAAATAACCTAACTGGATATACATTTTTAATAAGAAGTTTTAGAAAAAGTTATAAACTAATGATATTCCATAAAATAAAATGTTTACATGAATGGAGAACGTAGCATGGAAGCATATATACTACCATAGCAGTGGAAATTTGCTGTATGACTCAGGGACCCCAACTGGGGCTCTGTAACAACCCAGAGGTGTGGGATGGGGTGGGAGGTGGGAGGGAGGTTCAAGACGGATGGGACTTAAGTATATTTATTATTATTTTTTTAACTTATTTATTTTAATTGGAGGCTAATTACTTTACAATACTGTAGTGGTTTTGCCATACATTGACATGAATCAGCCATGGGTGTACTTATGTCCCCCATCCTGAACCCCCCTCCCACCTCCCTCCCCATCCCGTCCCTCAGGGTCATCCCAGTGCACCAGCCCTGGGCACCCTGTCTCATGCATTGAACCTGGACTGGTAATCTGTTTCACATATGATAATAAGGTATATCTATTGTTAATTCATGTTGATGGATGGCAGAAATCAAACAAATATTTTAAAGCAATTATCCTTCAATTAAAAACAAATGAATTAAAAATAATTTCTACAAAATACCATTGCAATAACATCCTGTAAACTTGTAAAGCCATCTTCTCCCCTTTTTGAGAGATCTATCTTGTTCGTTTTGAGTATAAAAGTAACATATGCTCCACGACACAAATTTAAACTCTACATTCAGATGTTCACATGTATAGTGTGGAAGTTTTCCATCAGCTTAGCCTCCTACAGACCACAGCTACTATTTTGTGAACAGACTTCCCATTTCTTATGCATACATAATATATTTGTATAAATGGGATCTCACTCAACATACTGTTTATAAACTGCTTTTGTCACTTAAAATATATATCTTGAACATCTTTCCAAGTTAAAAGTTACATATTTATTTTTTAAAACAGATGCCTAACTGTCCAGTGGGTACATATACCATACTTTATTTAATCAGAAAGGAAGAATTTTAAAACTTTTAAAAAACTGTTGCAAACAAATCTATAGGGGACATTCTACATACCTACATCCTTATGTATTTATCTGATTATTTTTCTGAGGATATATTCTAAGAAGTGGAATGACTGTATTCAAAGTACTTAAAAATTTTACTGCACATCAGCAGATTTCGCTTATATTGATTTGCATCCTGTGGGCTGCCGTCTATGGGGTTGCACAGAGTCGGACACGACTGAAGTGACTTAGCAGCAGCATACCATGAGTAAGAGGACCTTCTTCCCAATATCCTTGTTATTGCCAAGTAACAATCATTTGCATATTTATCAGTCTGCAAGATAACATCATTGATGTTTTGTTCTGTACTTTTAACTAATGACTAGTGAGGCTGAACACCTTTTCCTTGGCTTATTCACCACTTGTATTTCATACTTTGTTAATTGCTTAAGCATGTACTTTGCTTACTGTCGACAGGCAAAGTTAATCTTTTACGTGGAAGAGTTTTTATATAGCAAGAGCACCAGTGGTTTGTATTTGCAGAAGTTACTTGCTTATTGCAGGATTCTTTATCCAGCTTATTGAGGGTTAGCTTCTCGTGCAGCCCCAGGCTTCTTGGAGAGAACATGTTGAGTTGGGTGGTCCATCTCTTTGTTTCTGTGGTACTTTGTATATGTATCCACTAGAACCCTTGAACCTAGTAGGGAGAGCTGCAGGAACTAACTCCTTCATTAAACCTGTAGCTAATGAGAGGCAGGGAGAGTTCTTGTTCCTCTTTGTGCCTTGGAACAAAAGGTGACACTCCTAGAAAGTGGCCATAAAATGGTAACAAAAGCAAGCCCAGCTGGCTTTCTTTTTTCTCTTTCTTCCAAAATACACCCCAGGCTGGATCCATGGAAGATTATGACATGCAATCTTGCTCTCTTCAGTCCAGTGTTGAATACTAATGGTATGCCAGCATCATTCCAAAAGCAGTTCCCCGGAAGGGAAGCACTGGACTCACCTGCTGTTTTTCAAGTCAAGGAAAAGGGGTCGGTCCCCAAATTTGGAAAGTGAAGACTGAAACATTAAAGCCACTGTCTCCATATATAATGCTGTATATGAATGGAGAAAATGAAAGCAAATGACCCATGCTGGGAAGCAGTAGCATTGCAATGCCTCAAAAATGATAGATTTGGAAAGGACCATTCCATATTTTGAAACACAATTAGATATTTACTCATTTATTTCTAGCTGCAATTGTATCTCATTTTTAAGATTAGTTTTGCAGCTTATTCTCTTTTTTAGTGATCATGCTGATAACTGAAATTTCTGAAGAGTTGTTGCTAAGTGATGTAACTTGAAGCATGTAATGAAGCTTTCCCATGACTACTTAAATGTAAAAAAGTACTACCTTAGGTTTACTACTTCATAATCTAGTTTTCCTGTTTGTGTGATTGCATCCTCCCCCCTTATCTAATTAAAAATTGTGACTTGGGTATTCAACATTGGGTTAGCTGGCATTATCTAACTGGGTAACTTTGAGGATGTCCCTCTCTCTTTGTGAGCCTAAGACTTTACTGCAAGTTCCAGCCAGTGTTATAAGGCATAAAAGACAGAGGATAAGCATGAGAAAAAGACATTTTCTGTATAAATTGAGCATGTGCATGCTCAGTCACTTAGTCGAATCCAACCCTTTGTGACCCCATGGACCATAACTCTCCAGGCTCCTCTATCCATGGAATTTTCCAGGCAAGATTACTGGAGTGGGTTGCTGTTTCCTACTTCAGGGGATCTTACTGGCTAAGAGGTAAAACTCGCATCTCAAGTCTCCTGCACTGGCAGGTGGATTTTTTTTTTTTTATGTGCATGCTCAGTCACTTAGTCGAATCCAACCCTTTGTGACCCCATGGACCATAACTCTCCAGGCTCCTCTATCCATGGAATTTTCCAGGCAAGATTACTGGAGTGGGTTGCTGTTTCCTACTTCAGGGGATCTTACTGGCTAAGAGGTAAAACTCGCATCTCAAGTCTCCTGCACTGGCAGGTGGATTTTTTTTTTTTAACCACTGGTGCTACCATATAAATTGTACTCTATTATAAATTTGAAAATCCAAATTATTAGATATAATAAAATAGTTCAGCATATATGCTATGTAAAAGATTAGCATACAAAAATAATTTATATTGTCATATCAGCAATAAACAAATAAGAATAGAAATAGGGAAAAAATGTCATTCTAGGAGCAACAGGAAAATATGTGCAGTTTATCCATGCTGTTACAGCTGCTGCTGCTAAGTCACTTCAGTCGTGTCCGACTCTGCGTGACCCCATAGACGGCAGCCCACTAGGCTCCTCCATCCCTGGGATTCTCCAGGCAAGAACACTGGAGTGGGTTGTCATTTCCTTCTCAATGCATGAAAGGGAAAAGTGAAAGTGAAGTCGCTCAGTCGTGCCCAACTCTTAGCGACCCCATGGACTGCAGCCCACCAGGCTCCTCCATCCATGGGATTTTCCAGGCAAGAGTACTGGAGTGGGTTGCCATTGCCTTCACAGGCAGTTTATCCATGGAGAATATTAAAATACATTCCTGAAGGACCTAAGGAAAAAACTGAATGGATAGAGGTATTACTCTGTTAATAGATAAAAAGACCTGATATTGTAGTTTATGTTATTTCTTTCCTGAAAAAACTTACAAACTCAATAACATTCCAATAAAATCTCAATAGAGTTTTTTATGAAACTTGACAAACTGATACTGAAATTCATATGAAAAAGGCTAAGAGGGCTTTTGTATAAAGGGGCAAAAGAAGCTAAGACAATTTTCAAGAGCAAGAAGGAGAGGCTTGCCATTCAGATATGAGGGCAAATTATAAAGCTAGGGTACACAAGATGGTGCTTTTTCCCAGAGATAAACAAAAAGATTAATGGAACAGATTGGTAGAAAATAGAGCTCAGTAAAAGCCCACACTCATATGAGCACTTGATACATGACAGGGATACCATCATAAATCAGCAGAGAAAGGATGCGTCTTATTAAATAATGTTTGTATAATATAATAATGCTAGATAAAGTCAAAGATAAATTCCAGGAAGATTAGACAAATATGAAGGGCAGAATTTTAAAACTATTAGAAGAGAAAATAGATAAATATCTTTATAATCTCTGTATAGGGAAGGCTCTTATAAATGCAAAGACATGATTGAAGGCAGGAGGAGAAGAGGATGACAGAGAATGAGATGGTTGGGTGGCATCACCTACTCAGTGGACATAAGTCTGAGCAAACTCCAGGAGATAAGAGAAGGACAGGGAAGCCTGAAATGCTGCAGTCCATGGGGTCACAAAGAGTCTGACATGTCTTAACCACTGAACAAAAGACTTGAAAAACACAAACAAAAAGGCTGATAAATTTAATTATATTAGCATTGTAAAGCTTTTTCATTATAAGAGGTTTTAAAGGGCTCAATAACAAACTACAGACTGGAAAGATCTTTGAAATAAATATATTTGGCAAAGAATTCATTAAAGCACCAATGAATCAATAAGCAAAAGGCAACAACCCAACATAAAAATGGGCAAAAGAAATGTATGAATAGCCAATCACTGGCCAAAGAAAACACCTGACTGGCCAGTGAACATATGGAAAACCATCAATTTCTAGTGAGGAACTTGGAAAAAAAAACCAAAACACAACAATAGTTAAATAATATGTTAAACACCTAAGACTGGCAAAAATGGAAATGTTTAATATAGCAAATTCTGAAACTCTTTGGAGAAATAAGAACTCTTTTCCAGGACCTTTGCAGTCCAGGGGAGGAGAGCTTAGTATTTAAAAGGGTGGACTTTCAAGGAAGCCTGTCTCCCTCGCTACATGGTCAAATTACTTCAAATACCCATATCTCAGCTGCTTCATCTGTGAACCACAAATGACAGAAATAGCCAGATATAAAGAGAGCTTCCTTATATCAGACCAGGCCCTGTTCTAAGGGACCTCACTGAGTTTTTGTGAAGATTAAATGAAAAGCTTTAAATAGTTCCTTCTCCAGCATTAATACTTTGTGTTAGGCATTTTTATTTGTCAATATCTAAAGTAGAACTGAAAGTAAACTAATGATGCTAATATCCAAAGTAAACAGTCATTCAAATACTTCAATCTGATGAGTGCATTTTGAAGTGCAAATTCTTAGGTAACTCTTGTACATGTTCTCAGGGGGCCTATATAATATTATTTCAGTATTACAGCAAAAGCTATCCAAATGAGTAGGAGGAAAATAGATAAGTAAATTGGATGTGTTCATTCAATCTTAAAAAAATTACATGTAACAGCATGGGAAAATATCAAACACATAGTATTAACTGAAGCAACACATATTGATAAACCTATACAATAAGATTCCATTTGTTTTAAAGTTTAAATCCACGCAAAACATTACGATATGTTTACAGACAAATATAAATGGTGTAAACTTATAAAAACAGGAGTGGAGGACATTACCAACTTCAAGATAATGGTTATGTGCAGGTGAGAGATGGGAATCTAGAATCAGGAGAAAAAAGGATCTGGGTGGACAGGAACTCAGTCATATTGTGGTTGCATCATCTGGACCACACAGCTCCTCTGTTGCTGCAGAGGCAGACAGACAAGACAGGAGAAAAACAGGTGGGCTTTCTACACCTCAGCCCAGAAATGGCACAGATGGTTTCTGCTCACATTTCACTGGCTAGAACTAGTCCCTTGACCCCACCCACCTGCGGAGAAACTGGGACAGGCTTGCCTGTGGTGAACACTTGTGATGTTTCCCACACTTGGCCGGTGGGCTGTATGTGGCCAGAGCATACCCTAAGCCTCAGAATTAATAGCCTCATATTGTCTTTTGTTCCCGCTCTTGATCTGAAAATCAAGTTCAGTTTACCTGGATCCCTCAATCGTTTGGTCTTCAATGACTAGATCAAATGCCTTGAATACCTTTAGAGAGCCCAGCTGTTCCTTTCACAAAATCAGCAGATGGGAGCAGAGGTTACTAGGATTTTCTTCAACAGTGACTCAAAGAGAACGTCTGGAGTGGTTCTACATCTTTGAAAGATTTTGTGTGAGTGTCTAGAATATTTTGAGTCTTCAAAAGTAAATGTTAAATAGTAATTGTTGTTGCTATTCTTTTAAAATAAATTAGGATTTATCCCCTAGTGACTTAATAAGGCTCTTTGATTAGGGAGTCTTTGAATGAGGTAAATGCTGGCTGGTAGATCGTCTATGAGCTTGGGAGTCTTTGAAAGGATCATTCATCAAAGCCAGCAGTTTTGGCAAACTCTGAGCTACAGCTTTAATTAGCATTATGTTGCTTTCTTCAGTTTGGATTTTGCATAAGTTAAAGCAGCCAGGGAAATATTTTACTAAAATCCACCTGCTCACTAAGCATTAGCTACCCCTTTGGTTTTCCATAAATAGCTCAAAATGAAGAGTTGACACCCTACTTGTTTCCGTACTCACAGCTTGGGTGCCTCAATTGAACATATGGAAGAGTAAAGTTTATGACTCTTCTTGACCCAGGGAAGTAGGTACCTGAGGCTGTTTTCTCAGTGTTCTCCTCCATCCCCATCTGGCTCTCAGGTTTGGAGCTGGCCTTGTAATGAAGTCAGAGCTCTAGCTGGCTTTGATGCTGCCCTGCATGATCTTTTTACTTTTTTCTGAATATGTTAAAAGCCCAGCTCTCTTAGAAGTCACTCTCAGAACTGCTTGGATCTTTTACTTAGTGTCAATCTGTCTTCAGTTAAGTACAGATGATAAGTAATTTGGTTATATCGTGAAGCCAGTTTCTATAAACATAATATTGAAATAGGATAAAAATTATTTTGATAACACAGGATACTCTGTATTTAGCAGTTGCTTTCCCCTCTTAGTGATATATTCTTCATCTGAAAAGTGAAAATGAAAGTCTTAGTTGCTCCGTTGTTCTAACTCTTTGCTACCCCATGGACTGTAGCCCTCCAGGCTCCTCTGTCCACAGGATTTCCCAGGCAAAAGCAGTGGAGTGGGTTGCCATTCCCTTCTCCAGGGGATCTTACTGACTCAGGGATCAAACCTGGGTCTCCTGCATTGCAGACAGACTCCTTAGTGTCTGAGCCCCCATGGAAGCCCTATTCTTCATCTACTTCCATTCAAACAGGGTATGAGATTTGCGAGTTTCTCTCCAGTACAGCGGGAAAGAGGAAGAGAAGTACAGAGGGAGGTGTGCCAGTGCTGATGGCGCTAGCAGCTCACCGTGTTAGGAACCAGCTCAATGCTTTCCTGCAGTTTGGGTGGATTCTCTTTGTCCTCCATAGTTTTTGGAAATGGATATCTGACTGTACAGAGACCTCCATATCTCACAAAGCTTATTAATCCCCTTAGAACCAACTGAGCATATTCAGTACCTTTCAGGATAAAAAGGGAAATAGATTCTTGCCTTCCACATTCCATATTCTTTTCTTAAGTATAACTGGAACTGATAGAAAAGAAGCGTGTTCATCTTAATTAAGCAAATTAAGACTCATACACGGTGAGGCTGACCATGAGTAAGCAGCTCTCATCAAGACGCTAAAGTCTGGAGATTGGAGCACTGTCCTGAGAAAAATGGTTAACATGAGGTGTAAAGAAGGGAGATTACCGCCCCCCTACCTTCAAGTAAAGTGACAGTGGCTTCCAGGGACCACTCAAAGAGCTAGGTCATATCTCCTGCAAAGGGAGGCTGGAAATCAGCCTGAGGCCACAGAGCAGAAGGCTGCAGTTTAGGAAACAGAAATCCCACCAGTAACGGAATGAAGAGGGACACTTTCTATGATGGGCTTGAGAGAGAACTGACCTGGAGTCTTCAGACAGCACTTGGCACAAGAGGGCTGCCGGGAGGGGAGATTAAAACGGAAAAATTATGCAGGTGGATTACTGAGAGAGGGCTTCCCAGGTGGAACTAGTGGTAAAGAACTTACCTTCCAACGCAGGAGACATAATGAGACATGGGTTTGATCCCTGGGTTGGGAAAACCTCCTGGAGAAGAGCATGGCAACCCACTCCAGTATTCTTGCTTGAAGAGTCTCATAGACAGGGGAGCTGGTGGGCTACAGTTCGTGGGCTCACAAAGGGCTGGACGCGACTGAAGGGACATAGCATAGCATAGCAAAGCATAGTATATTACTGGATGTCAGAACCAGAGGGGAGTTTTAAGAAGCTAATAGGAAAGCGTACCCCACACCAGGAACTGCAGGTGCTAACCCCAGGAGCTCACTGAGGTCTGTTCCTGAGGCCAGGTTGGCTTTAAACATCAGCATGTTCTGGGGAGCTAATGCTAGCTCGCTGTTGGAGGGTGCCCCCCTCCAGCCTTCTCTTATTTACTTTCCTTTCTCTTCCAAATGCCCACGGCTAGCTAGAAGGAGTGAGAAGCCCGCCAAGCCTCTCTCCCCACCAGCATGATGCCTGTGACAGCCACTAGCTGGCAGGTGCTAGATGCCGGAAGATGCTGGTTTAGAGCATTAAAAGCTAATATTACATTGTACCTCATCTATTATTTACTTAATGGTGACTGTTCTTTTGCTTTGGAGTTACTGGAAACCTTTTCTTCTCTAGGAGCAAGGCTGTGAGACCTGCCTGGGATTTCATTCAAGGAGGAGGTGGGGCATGGGTTATGTGTAGAAGGGAGCTGATAACAGATTTGCAGAGGCAGGACTGAGAAAGCAAAAGTTGCTATATGAATCCACAAGAACAAGGAATGGATAAGCATAGGGACTGGAGCCAGATCACATGTGTTTGCACCCTACACTCCGCTGTTTGACCTTAGGCAAGTAAGATCCCCGGGAGGAGGGCATGGCGACCCACTCTATTCTCCTTGCCTTGAGAATCCCCATGGACAGAGGGGCCTGGCAGGCGATAGTCCGTGGAGTCACAAAGTCGGACACGATTGAGCGACTAAGGACAGCGCAGCACAATTTACTTAAGTTCTCTCTGCCTCCTGGGCTTCTCTGATGGCTCAGCTGGTGAATAATCTGCCTGCAATGTGGGAGACCTGGGTTTGGTCCTTGGGTTGGGAAGATCCTCAGGAGAAGGGAAAGGCTACCTACTCCATTATTCTGGCCTGGAGAATTCCATGGACTATTGCATGGGGTCGCAATGAGTTGGACACCACTGAGCAACTTTCACTTTTAGAATCTACCTCATAGAGTTCTTATGAGAATTAAATTGATTAACACATAACAAAGACATGCAACAGTGCCAGACACCATGAGAAATGCTTTATAAACATTGGCTCTTACGGGTCCAGCACTCAGGTTGCCTGTTACATAAGCAAGCAGAAGGGTCTCAAGGATGACCATTCCAGTAAGCAGAAAGTCAGTGAAGTGAATTTCCTCCCTGGCTGGATTAGGAAAGATTGGTCTGTGCTCTGCCATCCAGAGGGGCACATTCATTGTCATTCTATAGATAGTTCAGCAGATTTCCTTTCTCTCTAGGAAGACGTAGGATGTACTTATGCACAGCTAGTAGCGCAAACACTGGCATAACTCCCTAACAAGTCTTGAAAATGCTGTTTTATTTTAAACTAAGTAGCACTTCATCTTAAAACAGCATTTAAAATTTTATGCTCCTCCTCGCACCAGGGCTAAATTTTGCTTTCATCTGCACACCAGCAGGAGGCGCTGTCCCTGAAGAAATCTAGTGGGACTGGCGTGTGCCATTTAGCATTCAGCATACTGCATTTGAAAGTGAATGTTTAACATCACTTGAATAAGATTTCTGTCTGTCGTGTTGATTCTCATAGTCTGTGAATTCTAGTGTCAGCTAATAGGAAATTTTTTTCAGTTCCTTGCCCATAACTTCAATATGTATGTTTACAAAGGAGGAAGGAATACAAACCTAGATTTTTTTTCATCTCTTGGAAAATGAGATGTCTGAGGTTTGGAATCTGTCTAGCTGCTTCCAAGTATTCAGAACAGAATTTTAAACAGGAAATTTGAAGAGAATTTGACATTTAATTTCTCTATCAATGAGTCATGTCACTTGTTTTTAACTATGATCTACACACTTAGCAGTTAAAATCAACATCCATTTGCACCACATGCAACTGAGTTAACTAATAGCTACATATGAACAAAAAGGTCAAAGACTTTTTTTTCCGTCCTCTGTTCCAGTTTGCTTGTCTCTGTTTGAAACTAGGGTAATGACTGAGACTAGGATATATGAATAAATTATTATGAATATAGAAGATATTACCTTGCAACCTGGACACATAGATACACACATAAATTAACTGAGGGGTGTGTAGTTTGGTTTTCCTATGTATATTTATCTCTGTGACAAATTTGAGTTTAAAAAATCTCACTGAAGTTAATGACTTGTTCAAGTTGTTTCTCATATGGGCCTTTGAAACGGAGACCTAGGTTGAGTGCTTTTAGTTAGTTCTGTATTCCCAAGATTGCCGTTACTTCACTGGGAATCTCTGCAGGAGGTTTTGCCTGGATAGGTTTATGTCTGAAAGTGCTTCAGCCAGCTTTAATGTGGACTGACTGGGCTACCCTATAAGGTTAATTCTCTGGCAGTTTCTTTCTCATTCGCCATGTACTTACTGGAAGGAGCAACATGTCCACAGTTATCGATGGGAGAGTACAGTATACTAGTGACTGAGCCTTCAGTGCCTCTATGGAGTTAATTTCATAGAAATGCAAGGGACTCCTGCACACAAAGGGAATACATGAGAATATGTGTTTCCTTTAATGTTAATTCAAGGAAAAGTGTTTTATAAAACTCTTTTGAAATCTCGGTACATATTGAATAGTAAAACCTATATACAAAACTCTTACCTATCATACATAGTCTAGATAGGAGAGACCCCAAATAATCTACACAACTGTTGGTCTCACCCAATTTAACATAGCATAACTAAAGCTGAATTGAGTAGTGGACCTACCTGGCATAAAATATATTTAGCCTGTTTTGGGTAATAAGTCTCTATAAATTTTCTGGGCATATTTCAACCAGAAATGGAGATAGTTGGTGAATTAATTGCTAAGGGTTCTAATGCACCTCTTAAGACAGAGTTAAGTCATATAGGAATGTTGCTAATCTCAACAGTTGAACCCTCTGACAGACAGTGACCAGAGGAAATTTGCTCTGTAAGCCTGGGTAGGATTTAAGTCAGTCCAGTTAAACTTCTGAATTAGACTATGCATCTGCAAGATGCCAGACATAGTAGAAGAAACCCAAGGCCTTATGAAGTAGGTACATATTATTTTTCCATCAAAAGTGTTAATCGCTTAGCTGTGTCCAACTCTTTGAGACCCCACAGACTGTAGTCCACCAGGCTCCTCAGTCCATGGGATTTCCCCAGCAAGAATACTGCAGTGGGTAGCCATTCCCTTCTCCAAGATATCTTCCTAAGCCAGGAATCGAACCTGGATCTTCTTGCATTGCAGGCAGATTCTTTACTGTCTGAGCCACCAGGAAAGGGTAAACTCTTCATAAAGACCAGGAGGGCCAAACCTAGAGCTTCATAATGAGCATTAAGGGCAGGAGGGTAGAAGTAAGTTTAGAGACTAAGGAAAATTCCCTTTACTTTGGAGGGTAACTGAAAACTCACTTGTGTTATTTCTCTGTTTCATTTTCTCTTTCCTCCATGCTTCTCGTTCATTTCTTATCACCTGTGTGTAGGTACAGTCCAATGAACATTTGTGGTAATAGACCCTGTGTAAATACTATTGTTGCTGTAAGATTTGGTGTCTGACACTGCTTCCCTGGTGGCTCAGAGGTTAAAGCGTCTGCCTCCAATGCGGGAGACCAGGGTTCAATCCTTGGGTTGGGAAGATCCCCTGGAGAAGGAAATGGCAATCCACTCCAGTATTCTTGCCTGGAGAATCCCACGGACGGAGAAGCCTAGTAGGTTACAGTCCACGGGGTCGCAAAAAGTTGGACGTGACTTCACCTTCACCTCACTGTTTTATTAATAAGTAGAGTTCCAGGTCATTGCTGAGGATTTACTTGCATTTTTAGAAGATTCCCTAGCATTGTAGTTTAATTACTAACAGAGTAATGGCATATGTGTTGAGATAATTATAAAAGTGAGGAAGATTTATTCCTTAGCACTTCAATGTGATTTACTTTCATCTTAGTTACAGCAAATCCTAAAGGGTTTTCTTCACTTGAGATTAGTTGTTGGCAACTCATTAACAGCTCACTACAGATATTAAAAAGGGTCAGTAATTAAAATATGTCTACCTTATTCCACTTGTGAATGAACTAAAAAATATTCATCCAATTTTGGTGAATTTTTCATTATTACCTGGTATCTTCAGATTGGCCCTGAATGCAGTGAATGTACCATTTATCTAGTTAATAAAATGGTAAGAAGAGGACTACATTTATGTACTGCAAGGAGATCAAACCAGTCAATCCTAAAGGAAATCAGTCCTGAATATTCATTGGAAGGACTCAGGCTGAAGCTAAAGCTCCAATACCTTGGCCACCTAAGGTGAAGAACTGACTCATTGGAAAAGACCCTGATGCTGGGAAAGACTGAAGGCAGGAGGAGAAGGGGACGATAGAGGATGATATAGTTGGATGGCATCACTGACTCGATGGACTTGAGTTTGAGCAAGGTCTGGGAGTTAGTGATGGACAGGGAAGGCTGGCGTGCTGCAGTCCATGGGGTTGCAAAGAGTCAGACACAACTGAGTGACTGAGCTGAACTGACGTTTACGTACATGAGGGATGCCATCCTGGGTCAGATTACATGCGTGGCCAGGCATGTGCCTGACGGTTGAGCCTAGAGTGGTGCCAGGAGTGACTTCAGGTGGGAGGCAGGAAGAGGGGGTTGAAAACACTTTTACCTTGATTTAGGCAGACCCTTTGAGGAAAACTTCCAAGCCATTAGGATTTTACACATTAGGTTCTGAGTTACAGGTCATGTTGTTTGACCAGGCCTAACCTTCTTCATATGAAGGGCTTCTATTTCAGATTTTGATGTCATTTCCAAATCGGGCTGTCCAACTCTCCTGAGACATAGTTGAAGCATTGAGAAGAAGCCATTTTTTACCAACTTCCACTTGTGTCCTGTTCCTAGACTACACTGACGATGAATTAATGTTCTATTGTATATATGCTGTTCTGTGCTTAGTCACTCAGCTGTGTCTGACTCTTTGTGACCCCATGGACTGTAGCCCACCAGGCCCCTCTGTCCATGGGGATTCTCCAGGCAAGAATACTGGAGTGGGTTGCCATGTCTTCCTCCAGGGGATCTTCCCAACCCAGGGATCGAACCCAGGCTTCCTGCATTGCAGGCAGATTCTTTACCATCTGAGCCACCATGGAAGCCCAAGAATACTGGAATGGGTAGCCTATCCCTTCTCCAGGGGATCTTCCTGACCTAGGAATAGAACCAGGGTCTCCTACATTGCAGGCGGATTCTTTACCAGCTGAGCTACCAGAGAAGCCCTCTGTTGTGTATACTTTATATCAAAGAACTTATTTATTAAATGAAAATATTCATTGAAATATATAGAAATTTGTAATTTCATATTTTTAATATAATGATAGCCTTGTAAACAAATGAAAGTAGCTTGGCCTATATGGTACATAATTAATACAACCTACTTAAGACTGGTTAATTAGCATTTTTAAAATGCTGATTGGGAGTCCATATCCCAGACATAAATAGTTACCTGTTGTTATCTAAATCTGCACCAGTGGGTTTTCTTATTTAGCCAAAAGAAAGTTACAAATAATTACCATTGAAGAAATGACTAATGTTTAAAGTCTATGGTTAGCCAAAGACTGTACAGCCAATCTTTATCCTTTTACAAAAAAACAATAAAATCAAGCACCCAGAAAACATCTTGCAAACACGGCAGCGTAAACTGAGTGAGGCCTTAGCTCTAGAGCTCCTTTAGGTCATCTGTGCCTCCTACGATGGAGAACTAAGAGGCTTATTGATCCTGTTTTTAAAATATTGTTGGATCTGCTTTGCAGTTTCCTACAGGATGCTTTTCGAGTCGAGTTGTGTTAGCATGGGCTGTAATAACAAAATACCACAGACTTGGTGTCGCAAACAACAGACCTTTATCTCTCACAGCTCTGGAAGCTAGGCACTCTGAGGTCAGGGTGCCAGCTTGAGCTGGGTTCTGGTGAGAACCATCTTCTTAACTTGGTGACTGCCTTGTTGCTGTGTCCTCATAGGATGTAGAGATAGAGGAAGAGCTCTGGTGTCTCTCTTTTTAGGAGGGCACTAATCCTGTCATTAGAGAATGACCCACTCCAGTGTTCTTGCCTAGAGAATCTCAGGGACGCGGAAAGCCTGGTGGGCTGCCGTCTACGGGGTCGCACAGAGTGGGACACGATGGAAGTGACTTAGCAGCAGCAGCAATCCCATCATGGGAATCACCTGTGGATCATGTAACTCTAATTACCCCTACTCCAAATATCATCACACTGGGGCTAAGGGCTTCAACTATGAATGTGCAGTGTGGGGAGACACATTCAGTCCATACCAGGGATACTTTAGAAAAAAGTTTATTAAGCTTAAAAGAACAGGCTGTATGACTGTTTCTGTACCTGCCCGCAGACAAATGCTTTTTTGTGTGACACAGTTTAGTCTGACTTGTTTTCGTTTAACATACAGCCTGGCAGCCAGGTGGTGGGGAGGAAATGTATAGTTCTGAGATCTCTAATTGTCGCTGTCAAACTTGGGAGGCCCTGCTCTGAATGTAACAATCTGTTCTGTGTCTTCATTAATATTTCAGACTGGAAAAGCATCCTTCTTAACTGCACTGTAATTTTTTCCAACAACAAAATCAAGCCATGTAAATACATGAAATTAAACTAATGAACTATATGTAAAGGGCCTCCAACATGGTGTTGAGATTTTTCTTCATGCAAAGAAATCATTATTTTTTTTAAATTATTGAAGCATAGCTGATTTGAATACCCTGGTGGCTCAGACAGTAAAGAATCTGCCTGCAATGCAGGAGACCTGGGTGTGATCCGTGGGTTGCGATGATCCACAGGAGAAGGGAATGGTAACTCGCTCCAGTATTTTTGCCTGGAGAATTCCACTGGAGAGAGAAGTGTGGCGGGCTACAGTCCATGGGGTCTCAAATAGTCGGACACGATTGAGTGACTACACTTTATTTTCAATGATTTGCAATGTTGGGTTAATTTCTGGTGTACAGCAAAGAGATTCAGATATATTTTCTTTTTCATATTCTTTTCAATTGTGGTTACAGGACAGTGAATATGTTCTCTGTGCTATGCAGTAGGATTTTGTTTATCTATGCTATATATGATAGCTCACATCCGCTAGTCTCAGACTCTGAATCCCTCCCTGGTGCAATCATTCATTACTGTGAGTTCCTGAACTGCAGGAGGATGGTTCAAGATAACCAGGACAGACAGTTGTCAGGCATTGAAACTGTCCTCAGTGATGTGCAGAAGGAATGGGGACAGTCAGTGGATTATTTAATTATCAATGACTCAAACTGTACAAGCCTACTTAATTTTTCATATTCCTAGTCTGGAAGTCAGAAAGACATTCTTTAATGTAAGCAATCTTGTGCCCATAGAAAACAAGTTATTTGAAATGAATTTTTCTCTTTTTTATCTTATTCATTTGGATGTTCCATAGTCTCATTTCCAGGCTTGTGATTTTAAAAGGGTATTCGTTCTGAATATCTTAGTAACGGTGACAATGTGCTGTTTTAGAGCTATGCTTTGTTAATAAGGGATGAGGTACTTGGGATGTGGAGTTCAAAGCAGAAATCAACATGTGAAGGAAAGACAAATGGATAGAAGTTTCAAGGCTCAGATTGGTGCCTTAAGGTCTTGCTTATGTTAGATTAAAAGCCTTATCTGTCTATTAAAATCTCTGTATATGTGGAACTGAGTTTAGTAACATGTGCAGTTAAGAACTTTGTACATTTTTAAACAAGGTCCTACTGTACAGCACAGGGAACTAAATCGAATATCCTATGATGAACCATAACGGAAAAGAGTATGAAAAAGTATATATATGCATCACGAAATCACTTTATACAAGGTTGTAAATTAACTGTACTTCAATAAAATAAATTTAAAAAGAAAGAACTTTGTACATTTTCATTGGATCAGTGTTTGAAAAGAATATCTTCAGTGCCCTGAGGCATTTGATCAGCCAGGAAGGATTTTGCTAACAAAAAACAGCTTCCATTTTCCCCACTGGATGTTTACTCATTTATCCAGAGACCTTATTAATCAGTATGGAAATGAAATCCACTGACTTTAGAACCCCAAATCTCCTCTGGAATCTTTCATGTAGATGAATTTTCAGGGCAATTCATCAGACCTCAGCCATGAGTAAGATCTCATGGATTCTAAGTTTCACTTTTTGCCAAGGATTCTATGATTAAACTCAAGCTTCTTCACCAACTTAGCACAGGGACTTCCCCGGTGAGCCAGTGGTTAAGACTTCACCTTCCAATGCCGCGGATGTGAGTTCCATCCCTGGTCGGGGAGCTAAGATCCCACAGGCATTGTGGCCAATAAACCTAAAACAGAAGTAATATCATAACAAATTCAGTAACAACTTTAAAAATGGTCCCCATTAAAAAAATCTTTTAAAAAATGCTTAGGACAGATTATTTTTCATCTCTACTTTATTTCCTAATATTTCCTAATTAGATATAGAATATTAGTGTTTATTACTGTTATTTGATGTATTATCTTTGATCTATTTCCTTCAAAAGGCAATTGAAAGTAGAAATCTTCCTTTTCCCAAGGTAAAGACCAAAAGAATATCAAATGGATGCATTTTTAAAACGGAATCAAGGCATTATGCTAACTGCTCTAAGCAACTAAAGACATTGTTTTTTGCTTTTAAATCTCCTGATTGCATCCTTTGCTCTCTGATTACGAAATATTCTTTCAGAGTTTGAAGCTGGTTACCTTTCTTTGAAGTTTAAAACATGCATTTTCATTCTTTGCAAGGTTGTCCTTGAATTCTTTCTTTTGGTTTCTGCATAATTTCTGGTTGTGCCTTCACATCTAGTTGGTTTTTGCTTCTTCTCACTTTGGCCATATTTTCATTTTAAAAGAGCACTTTCTTCTCTATGATGCTCCTCCACCCCCACTCCATGCCCACTCACACCTCACCCCACTCCCAGGTCTGATTACTTTGTCACTTGGTCTATATTTATTCCAGGACTTTGAGAGGTTGTATTAGGTTATCTCCAGTCTTCTTGGGGGTTTCAAAGACTTTTGCTAAAAGACAGTTGTTTGTCTTTTACTAGCTTTGCTTTTCAATCTCTTATGATGAATTAAAAATTATCTGTTATCATTATCTGATCTATTATTACTTCTTCAACGTCATGTAGCTTTTTCAGATCAGTTCTATTTTCCAGTCCAAGGTTAATTTTGAAATGTACAGAACTACCCACAGAGAGTCTGCAGTTCCTTCTTTATCTAAAAAGTTATTTCTGCAATGTTTCTGTTTTCTTCTTTTGCATGCAGTCCATTCTTAGTTGCACTTTTTAATGTATCTGCATCTTTCCTTTAGAATTCAAACTCTACCAAATTCCATTGGAACTTCATTTCTTCAAGGCTCTAAGATGCCATCTTAGTCAGCTTGGGTTGCTATAACAGAATGCCATAGACAAAGTGGCTTAAGCAACAGACATTTATTTCTCACACTACTAGAGGCTGGAAAATCTAAGATCGAGGTGCTGGAAGACTTGGTCTCTGGTGGGGACCTCTTCCTGGTTTGCAGATGACTGGCTTTGTGCTTTAAGAGATCTCTAGTCTTTCCTGTTCTATTGTTTTCCTCTATTTCTTTGCATTGATCTCTGAGGAAAGCTTTCTTATTTCTCATTGTTGTTCTTTAGAACTCTGCATTCAGATGGGTATATCTTTCCTTTTCTCCTTTGCCTTTCATTTCTCTTCTTTTTACAGCTATTTGTAAGGCCTCCTCAGACAACCATTTTGCCTTTTTGCATTTCTTTTTCTATGGGATGGTCTTGATCCCTGCCTCTTGTAAAATGTCACCAACTTCCATCCATAGTTCTTCAGGCACTTTGTTTATCAGATCTAATCCCTTGAATCTATTTGTCACTTCCACTGTATAATCATAAGGAATTTGATTTAGGTCATACCAGAATGGTCTAGTGATTTCCCAACTTTCTTCAATGTAAGTCTGAATTTGGCAATAAAGAGTTCATGATCTGAGACACAGTCAGCTCCTGGTCTTGTCTTTGCTGACTGTATAGAGCTTCTCCATCTTGGCTGCAAAGAATATAGAATGAGAAAGACTAGAGATCTCTTCAAGGAAATTAGAGATACCAAGGGAACCTTTCATGCAAAGATGGGCTCAATAAAGGACAGAAATGGTATGGACCTAACAGAAGCAGAAGATATTAAGAAGAGGTGGCAAGAATATACAGAAGAACTATAAAAAAAAGACCTTCACAACCAAGATAATCACAGTGGTTGAGAGGTCGAGCATGTTCGGGCATGTTCGGGCATGTCTCCACGAAAAGCCCCAGAAAAGTGTCGTGGAAGGTCCCGGTGGTTGGCCACTGCCCAAACAGGAACCGGAAGTGGACCAAACTTCCAGGAACCAACCCCATGGCCTGGCTCAATCAAGTGCCAATCACCACTACAGCCTGCACTTCCTACCTTATGTGGGAGGACCTGGCTTGAATGCCAGCCCTGACTATGAAACCCCTTTCCCAGCTGCCATTCCTCGCAGACTCCCTTCCCTTCCCTGCTCCCTGCCGGAAGTCTGCCCGAGAGCGACCACCCAATAAAGGTTTCCATGGACGGTCCTTAGAGGTGGCTTTTCCTTCCCGCGGCATTTCTTACAATGGTGTGATCACTCACTTAGAGCCAGACATCCTGGAATGCGAAGTCAAGTGGGCCTTAGAAAGCATCACTATGAGCAAAGCTAGTGGAGGTGATGGAATTCCAGTTGAGCTATTTCAAATCCTAAAAGATGATACTGTGAAAGTGCCTCACTTAATATGCCAGCAAATCTGAAAAACTCAGCAGTGGCCACAGGACTGGAAAAGGTCAGTTTTCATTCCAATCCCAAAGAAAGGCAGCGCCAAAGAATGCTCACACTACCACATAATTGCACTCACCTCACTTCACTTTCATCTTTCACTTTCATGCATTGGAGAAGGAAATGGCAACCCACTCCAGTGTTCTTGCCTGGAGAATCCCAGGGACGAGGGAGCCCTGTGGGCTGCCGTCTATGGGGTTGCACAGAGTCAGACACGACTGACACGACTTAGCAGCAGCAGCAGCACACTCTAATAAGTAATGCTCAAAATTCTCCAAGCCAGGCTTCAGCAGTACGTGAACTATGAACTTCCAGATGTTCAAGCTGGTTTTAGAAAAGGCAGAGGAACCAGAGATCAAATTGCCAACATCTGCTGGATCATCAAAAAAGCAAGAGAGTTCCAGAAAAACATCTATTTCTGCTTTATTGACTATGTCAAAGCCTTTGATTGTGTGGATCACAATAAACTGGAAAATTTTGAAAGAGATGGGAATACCAGACCACCTGACTGGCCTCTTGAGAAACCTATATGCAGGTCAGGAAGCAACAGTTAGAACTGGACATGGAACAACAGACTGGTTCCAAACAGGGAGAGGAGAATGTCAAGGCTGTATATTGTCACCTGACTTATTTAACTTCTATACAGAGTACATCATGAGAAACGCTAGACTGGAGGAAGCACAAGGAAACACAAGTTAAGGACAGAGTTATAAAGACTCAGAGTTTTAGCAGTAATATTGGAAACACAAACCAGAGTAAAGGGGAGGTTCAGAGACTGTTGGTAAATTTGCATATTGTTGTGTTTATTTCCTAAGGGGACACTAATAACTTGGTGGGGAAACAGAAAGAAGAAACACTTATTCTCCTCCATGTATAGTCAAATGCAGCCTTTTTGTTTTTTTCTCAAAGACTTTATGTGTTAATATTTGAAGATATTAAGTTCTGAAGACTGATCTTTCAATTTTTGAAAAATATTAGACATGATGGTGCAAAACAATGTTTTCTGGTGTGATTTTTGCAAACCCTTAGAAAAGTACTTGAGAAATATATTCTCTTTGGTGACATTTCAAACAGCATATGTTTTAGTTTGAAATAATATATTTTAGCCTCACAAGGAATAACAACGTAAATAACCAAAATATATATTAGGAAATAAATCCTTGAGTATTTCTCCCAAACCAAATTATTTTCTGAGCAAATTCTATTTTCTGAAATAGAGACTGACTCCTTCAAAGAATAACTCTATCCCTTTTTCCTGTCACTAGGACTAGACAGTTCTGTAAGGTGATGGTGGTGTTCTATTATAATACTGACATTTAGTGATTGAAAACAACATTTTTAATGAGGTTTGCAAACTCTTGATTTCTGTGATTTTGTCTATGTAATGCTCTATCAGTAAATCAATCAACAATATTAATAAAATCAGCAAAACCAGGTATCAATGAGTTCACATTGATTCACTCAACAAGTTTTTATTGAATCCCTACTATGTGCTGATACTATGCTAATCACAATAAACCAGAAAACCCTTTTTGACTTCAAGAAGCTCAGATTCCAGTAGGTGAGACAGACGAAAATGAATAATATGTAACTAGATATGTATCTAAGTACCTGGAAGAGTGACTAGCGTAATTGGTTTTCAGTAGCTTTTACAAAAACAGTTTTTATTGAAGTAAAATTTCTATAAAGTGTGGTAGGCAAGATGATGTCCCGCTAACAATGTCCATGCGCTAATCCCTGGAATCTATGAATGCTACTTGACAAGGCAAGGGGAATCAAGGTCATAGATGGGATTAAGAAAGCTAATAAGCTGACTTTAGGGTAAGGAAATTATCCTGGATCATCTGGAGGCACCCAAAGTCATCCCAATGGTTCAGATGAGGAAGAGGGAGGCAGTATCAGAGCAATGCAGTGTAAGGAAGCCTTGGTATGTGGGCAACCTCTAGAGCTGGAGAAGACAAAAAATGGATTCTCCCTGAGAGCTCCAGAAGGAAGAAACCCTGCTGACACATTGGTTTTAACCTAGTGATGCTTAGTTTGGACTTCTGATTCCCAGAATTATAAAATAGTAAATCTGTCTGTCTTAAACCAGTAAGCTGGTAACAGTTCATTGCAGCAGAGATAGGAAACTAGTATAAACAGTGAAATTTACAGATCTTAGTGTATAAATCAATAAGTCTTAATAAATATCTTTACTCATGCAAGCAACCAAGCTACAGATATTTCCATCACCATCATCAGATTTCCTTCACTGAGGCCTTTTAGTCAAACCATTCTCCCCCAAACAGAGGGAATCGCTGTTCTAATTTCTATCACATTAAATTACTTTAGCTTGTTCTTTAACGTCACATAAACCAAATCATGGAGTATGCATTCTCTTGTTTCTGGTTTCTTTCAACGTACTGGTTTCGAAGTTTATCAGAGTTGAATCTATCTGTTCAACCCCCCACCCCTTTTTCAAAAAGTCTTACTGGCCAGGCTGTGGTCTATGGGATCCTAATTTCCCCAACCAGGGATTGAACCCACAGCTCCTGTAGAGAAAATAAGTGGAGCCTCAACCACTGGACTGCCAGAGAGGTCCCAGTAGTTCAACTCTTTTTACTACATTGCCTGGAAAGCCCCAGTGGATGGAGGAGCCTGGTGGGCTGCAGTCCATGGGGCCGCTAAGAGTCTGACACGACTGAGCGACTTCACTTTCACTTTTCCCTTTCATGCATTGGAGAAAGAAATGGCAACCCACTCCAGTGTTCTTGCCTGGAGAATCCCAGGGATGGGGGAGCCTGGTGGGCTGCTGTCTCTGGGGTCACACAGAGTTGGACACGACTGAAGTGACTTAGCAGCAGCAGCAGTATTGTTTTTAAGCACATAGTCAAGTTACATCAGGGCCATGCCTGAAATCAGAACTTCTGTCATAATTCACTGGTCCAAGCTGTAGCGGCACCTACCCAGATTGAAAGGGATGGAGAAATAAATCTGTCTCTTTTTAACATTTTTTCCATTTTTAAAACTGAAATAACTTTTAATACACACAATGAAGAGAGCATTTTGCAAATTTTTCACTCAAAGGGGTATCTCTATTTGGGGAAATAAGTGTGTTACACTTTGAGAGATGAAATGCAACAGCCTGTAAACCAAAATAAAAAAATGAAATTGAATCAAAAAATGAAATGGTTATGCAAGGTGATGCAGGGCAGGAGATCAAAGGTGAAGGGTTATAACAATATTTTTAAAAAATCCAAAATGACGGCTGCATCATGGTCTCATTAACGTTCCAAAAGTGCCTCTCTTTGGGTAAACTTGAGCATTTTGGCAGACATTCAAGCAGCTTTATCAGTAAAAAGATTTTTACATGACTACCATTGCTATTCCCATGATTAACTTCTATAGGTGACATGGTGTTGAGAACACAGGAGGTGCTAGTTCTGCAGAATACACTTGGGTAAATGCTCTTGGAGCTTGCTTCCAGCAGCCGTTTCCCCTCCTCATGCTACATCTTCTGCTCCTTGTCATGGGACCTTGAGTAGGCACTTCTTGCCACTGCCACCGTCACAACTCTGCCTCTTGAGGTGAGTGGCAAATTGTGGACCAAGCTGTCTCCTCAAATTCATATGTTAAAGTCCTAACCCCCAGCCCCGCAGAATGTGAAGGTATTTTCACATAGGGCCTTTAAAGAGGTGATTAATCACGATGGTGTGATCACTCTCCTAGAGCCAGACATCCTGGAATGTGAAGTCAAGTGGGCCTTAGGAAGCATCACTACGAACAAAACAAGTGGAGGTGGTAGAATTCCAGTTGAGCTATTTCAAGTCCTAAAAGAGGATTCTGTGAAAGTGCTGCACTCAGTATGCCAGCAAATTTGGAAAACTCAGCAGTGGCCACAGGACTGGAAAAGTTTTCATTCCAATCCAAAGAAAGGCAATGCCAAAGAATGCTCAAATTACTGCACAATTGCACTCATCTCACATGCTAGTAAAGTAATGCTCAAAATTCTCCAAGCCAGGCTTCAGCAGTATGTAAACCATGAACTTCCAGATGTTCAAGCTGGTTTTAGAAAAGGCAGAGGAACCAGTGATCAAATTGCCAACATCTGCTGGATTATCGAAAAAGCAAGAGAGTTCCAGAAAACCATCTATTTCTGCTTTATTGGCTATGCCAAAGCCTTTGCCTGTGTGGATCACAATAAACTGTGGGAAATTCTGAAAGAGATGGGAATATCAGAGCACCTGACCTGCCTCTTGAGAAACCTATATGCAGGTCAGGAAGCAATAGTTACAACTGGACATGCAACAACAGACTGGTTCCAATAGGAAAAGGAGTACGTCAAGGCTATATATTGTCACCCTGCTTATTTTAACTTATATGCAGAGTACGTCATGAGAAACACTGGACTGGAA
>SJYC01011672.1:0-19765 GCA_006408675.1 Madoqua kirkii | reverse complement strand
TGGAACAACAGACTGTTTCCTAATTGGGAAAGGAGTACGTCAAGGATGTATACTGTCACTCTGCTTAATTTACATGCAGAGTACCTCAAGTGAAATCCCAGGCTGGATGAAACACAAGCTGGAATCAAGATTGCCGGGAGAAATATCAGTAACCTCAGATATGCAGATGACACCACCCTTATGGCAGAAAGTGAAGACGAACTAAAAAGCCTCTTGATGAAAGTAAAAGAGGAGAGTGAAAGAGCTGACTTAAAGCTGAACATTCAGAAAACGAAGATCATGGCATCTGGTCCTATCACTTCATGGCAAATAGATGGGGAAACAGTGTCAGACTTTATGTTTTGGAGCTCCAAAATCCACTGCAGATGGTGATTGCAGCCATGAAATTAAAAGACACTTACTCTTTGGAAGAAAAGTTATGATCAACCTAGATAGTATATTCAAAAGCAGAGACATTATTTTGCCAACAAAGGTCCATCTAGCCAAGGCTATGATTTTTCCAGTAGTCATGTATGGTTGTGAGAGTTGGACTGTGAAGAAAGCTGAGCACCGAAGAATTGATGCTTTTGAACTGTGGTGTTGGAGAAGACTCTTGAGAGTCCCTTGGACTGCAAGGAGATCCAACCAGTCCATTCTAAAGGAGATAAGCCCTGGGTGTTCTTTGGAAGGAATGATGCTAAAGCTGAAACTCCAGTACTTTGGCCACCTCATGGGAAGAGTTGACTCATTGGAGAAGACTCTGATGCTGGGAGGGATTGGGGGCAGGAGGAGAAGGGGAGACAGAGGATGAGATGGCTGAATGGCATCACGGACTGGATGGATGTGAGTTTGAGTGAATTCCTGGAGTTGGTGATGGACAGGGAAGCCTGGAGTGCTGTAATTAATGGGGTCGCAAAGAGTCGGACATGACTGAGTGACTGAACTGAACTGAACTTAAGGTGAAATGTGATCTTGTGGGTGTACCCTATTGCAATACAACCAGTACCCCTTATAAGAGGGCTCCCTGGTGGCTCAGATGGTAAAGAATCTGCCTGCAATGTTGGAGACCTGGGTTTGATCCCTGGGTCGGAAAGATTCTCTGGAGAAGGAAATAGCTACCTACTCTAGTATTCTTGCCTGGAGATTTCCATGGACTAAGGAGCCTGGGAGGCTACAGTCCATGGAGGTCACAAAGAGTCGGACATGACTGAGCAACACTTATAAGAAGAGGTTAGGACAGGGACACGCAAAGAGGAAGAAGACAACGTGAAACCCTGGGAGAAGATTGTATCTACAAGCCAAGGAAAGAAGCCGCAGAAGAAAATCCTGCTGACATGGTGATCTTGGACTTGTAGTCAACAGAACCAGGAGGAAAGAAGTTTCTGTTGCATAAGACACCTGGTGTGTGGTATTTGCTATAGTAGGCTTGGAAAGTGAAAATGAATACAGACCCATGCAGAAGATGGGAGATATTATTGTGGCAATATATGGAAAGTACCATCTGCTACAGTGAGGTTTAAGCCCCTGCTTTCTGTTAGTTTTCCATTTGTCCCATCTGTTTTTAGTGTTATATTCCTCCCCACTCCCCACAACCTTTCTTGCCTTTCTTTGCTTTAGTTATTATTATGATGTTTCCAATTCTACTGTTCCTCCTTTTAAGCTCTAACTCTATTGTATTCTTTTAGTGGTTACTCTAGGATTGTTTTGCATCGTGATTTTATCACAGCCTTAGAACCAACATCATACCGCTTTACCACTTAAGAGACTTGTAACAGTATGATTCTTTTATGCTCTCGTCATATATATTTTTTTCTTCTATGTATAGCATAAACATTATCTTTTAAAGAAACTAGGAAAAAAGAAAATAGCCTCATATTTATGTATGGATAGAGCATTTCTGGAGTTCGGAGTTCTTCATTTCTTTTCTGTGGATCATTTTTTATGTAGCACTTCCCTTCAGTTTAAAGAATTTCCTTTAGCATTTCTGAAAATAAAGGTCTGGTTGAAGAAAAGTTCCTTGAGTTTTATCTGAAAAAAAAAAAAAAACCAACAAAAAACAAAAACCAACCCAAACCTTAATTTTACCCTCATTTTTGAAGCATATTTTCACTGGATATAGAATTATAGTTTGACAGAAAGAGACTCATAGATTTAGAAAATGAACTTATGGTTGCGGGGCAGAAGGGATAGTTAAGGAGTTTGGGAAGGTCATCTACAGACTCCTATATTCAAAGTGGATAACCAACAAGGATCTGTTGTATAGTATGTGGAACGCTACTCAATGTTTCATGCCACCCTGGGTAGGAGGGGATTTGGGGGGAGAATGGATACATGTATATGTATGGCTGAGTCCCTTTGCTGTTTACCTGAAACTACCACAACATTTTTTTAAAAATTAATTAATTTATTTTAATTGAAGGATAATTGCTTTACAATACTGTGATGATGAAACTACCACCACATTGTTAATCGGCCATACCCCAATACAAAATAAAAAGTTTAAAGTTTGAAAAAAAAAACTATAGTTTGCAAGATTTTTTTTTAATTTAATACTTTATTCCATTTCACAATACTGCATTGGTTTTGCCATACGCTGACATGAATCAGCCACAGATGTACATGATCTCCCAATGCCAAAGCCCCGTCCTCCACCTCCCACCCCACACCATCTCCCCGGATCATCCCCTACACCAGCCCCAAGCATCCTGTATCCTGTATTGAACATAGACTAGTGCTTCATTTCTTATATGATTGTATACATGTTTCAGTGCCATTCTCCCCAATCATCCCACCCTCTCCCTCTCCCTCAGAAGCCAAAAGTCCGTCTATACCTCTGTGTCTCTTATGTTGTCTCACTTACAGGGTCATCATGCTATCTTTCTAAATTCCATATATATGTGTCAGTATACTGTATTGGTGTTTTTCTTTCTGGCTAACTTCACTCTGTATAATCGGCTCCAGTTTTATCCATCTCATTAGAACTGAGTCAAATGTATTCTTTTTAAGGGCTGAGTAATACTCCATCATGTATATGTACCACAGCTTTCTTATCCATTCATCTGCTGATGGACATCTAGGTTGTTTCCATGTCCTGGCAATTATAAACAATGCTGCAATGAACATTGGGGTACATGTGTCTCTTTCAATTCTGGTTTCCTTAGTGTGTATGCCCAGCAGTGAGATTGCTGGGCCATAAGGCAGTTCTATTTGCAATTTTTAAAGGAATCTCCACACTGTTTTCCATAAAAATATGGAACGCTTCACAAATTTGTGTGTCATCCTTGCACAGGGGCCATGCTAATCTTCTCTGTATCGTTCCAATTTTAGTACGTGTGCTGCCGAAGCGAGCACATGTCTCTGCTTTTTAATATGTTGCCTAGGTTTGTCATAGCTTTTCTTCCAAAGAGCAAGAATCTTTTAACTGCTAATTTTACAGAGGTATTAATTCTGAAGTTTTGTTTTTTATCATATCAGAGGGGTTTTTTTTGTTGTTTGTTTTTAATTGGAGTATAGGCTGTTTTATAATGTGTTAGTTTCTTTGTAATGTGTTAGTTTAATTGGAGTATAGGCTGCTTTATAATGTGTAGTTTCTGCTGTACACCAAAGTGAGTAAGCTATAAGTAGACATATATCCCCTTCCTATTGAGCTTCTCTCCCACCCACCCTCCATCCCGCCCCTCTAGGTCATCACAGAGCACCAAGCTGAGCTCCCTGTGGTATCCAGCAGCTTCCCACTAGCTATCTATTTTATACATAACAGTGTATTTATGTCAAACCTAATCTCCCAGTTTATCCCACCTTCCCCTTCCTCTCCTGTGTCCACACATACATCCTCTAAGTCTGCCTCTTTATTCCTGCCATGGAACTAGGTTCATCTGTGTCATTTTTCTAAGTCCTGTACACTTGTTAATATACAATATTTGTTTTTCTCTTTTGACTTACATCAGAGGTTTTTAAAGAGAGAATGGAAGACTTTGGCCAATATATTGTGTTGGGTATTTGGATATTTGGATCTGTTACAGGGATACCTTGTTTTACTGTGCTTCTGCAAAAACAGATATTGCATTTTTTACAAAGTGAAGATTTGTGGCAACCCTGCTTTGAATAAGTCTGTTGGTGCTATTCTCTAACATTATTTACTCACATTGTGTCTCTGTCATATTTTGGTAATTCTTACAGTATTTCCAACTTTTCCATTTTTATTATATTTCTTATACTATTCTTTCATCAGTAATCTTTGATGTTACTATTGTAATTGTTTTGAGGTGCCATGAACTGCACATATATAAAATAACAAACTAAAGTTAAATGTTGTATGTGATCTGACTGTTACCCCAACCAGCTGTTCTTTTGTCTCTCTCCTCTCCTCAGGTTTTCCTATTCCCTGAGACACAACAAGATCAAAATTAGGCCAATCAATAACCCTACAATGGCCTCTAAGTGTTTAGGTGAAGGGAAAAGGTATAAGTCTCTCACTTTAAGAAAAGCAACAAATGATTAAGCTTAGTGAGGAGGCTGGTCAAAAGCCAGGATAGGCTAAAAGCTAGGCCTCTTGCCCCAGTCAGCCAAGTTGTGAGTGTAAAGGAAAAGTTATTGAAGAAAGTTAAATATGCTACTCAGTGAACACATGAATGATAGGAAAGCAAAACAGTCTTATAACTGATGTGGAAAAGATTCTGGATAAAAGATCAAACTAGCCACAACATTCCTTTATATCAAAACCTAATCCAGAGCAAGGCCCTAACTCTCTTCAGTTCTCTGAAGGCTGAGAGAGGTGAGGAAGCTGCAGAGAAAAAAGTTCAAAGTGAGCAGAAGTTGTTTCATGAGGCTTAAGGAAATAAACCATCTCCAGAATATGAAAGTGTAAGACGAAGTAGCAAGTGCTGATGTAGAAGCTACAGTACATCATCCAGATAATCTGGCTAAGATAATTAACAAAGGTGGCTATACTACACAGTAGATTTTTCAGTGGAGACAAATCAGCCTTCTATTTGAGGAAGATGCTGTCCAGGACTTACATAGCTAGAGAGGAAAAGTCAATGCCTAGGTCCAAAGCTTCAAAGGGCAAGCTGACTCCCTTGTTAGGGACTAAAGCAGCTGGTGATTTTAAGTTGAAGCCAGTGTACATTTACCATCCTGAAAATCCTACAGTGTTTAAGAATTATGATAAATCTACTCTGTCTTGCCCTCTAAATGGAATAAAGTCAGGCTGACAGCACATCTTGTTATGAATATATATTTTCAGCCCACTGTTGCAATCTAATGTTCAGAAAAGAAGATTCTTTTCAAAATATTACTGCTCACTGACAATGCATCTGGTCACCCAAGAGCTCTGACAGAGGTGTATGAAGAGATTAATGTTGTTTTTGTGCCTGTTCACACAACCTCCATTCTGTAGCCTGTGATATAAGGAGTAAATAAGATTTTCAAGTCATTATTTCAGAAATATATTTCATAAGGTTATAGATGCTCTCCTCCAACAACACAAGAGAAAACTCTACACATAGACATCACCAGATGGTCAATACTGAAATCAGAGTGATTATATTCTCTGCAGCCAAAGATGGAAAAGTTCTATACAATCAGCAAAAATAAGACTGGGAGCAGACTGTGGCATGGACCATGAGCTACTTGAATTGAAAAAAGTAGGGAAAACAGCTACACCATTCAGGTAAGACCTAAGTCAAATCCCTTACGATGATACAGTGGAAGTGACAAATAGATTCAAAGGATTAGATCTGATAGAGTGCCTGAAGAACTGTGGATGGAGGTTTGTGACATTGTACAGGAGGCAGGAATCAAGACCATCTCCAAGAAAAAGAAATGCAAAAAGGCAAAATGGTAGTCTGAGGAAGCCTTACAAATAGCTGTGAATATAAGAGAAGTGAAAGGCAAAGGGGAAGAGGAAAGATATACTTATTTGAATGCAGAGTTCGAAAGAATAGCAAGGAGAGAAAAGAAAGTCTTCCTTAGCGATCCATGCAAAGAAATAGAGGAAAACAATAGAATGGGAAAGTCCAGAGATCTCTTCAAGAAAATTAGAGATACCAAGGGAACTTCTCATGGAAAGATGGGCACAATAAAGGACAGAAATAGTATGGACTTAACAGAAGCAGAAGATATTAAGAAGTGGCAAGAATATACAGAAGAACTGTACAAAAAAGATCTTCACAATTGAAATAATCACAGTGGTGTGACCATTCATCTAAAGCCAGACATCCTGGAATGTGAAGGCAAATGGGCCTTAGGAAGGATCACTATGAGCAAAGGTAGTGGAGATGATGGAATTCCAGTTGAGCTATTTCAAATCCTGAAAGATGATGCTGTGGAAGTGCTGCACTCAATATGCCAGCAAATTTGAAAAACTCAATAGTGGCCACAAGACTGGAAAAGGTCAGTTTTCATTACAATCCCAAAGAAAAGCAATGCCAAAGAATGCTCAAACTACTGTACAATTGCACTCATCTCACATGCTAGTAAAGTAATGCTCAAAATTCTCCAAGCCAGGCTTCACCAGTACATGAACCATGAAGTGCCAGATGTTCAAGCTGGATTTAGAAAAGGCAAAGGAACCAGATATCAAATTGCCAACACCAGCTGGATCATCAAAAATCAAGAGAGTTCCAGAAAAATATCTACTTCTGCTTTATTGACTATGCTGAAGCCTTTGACTGTGTGGACCAGAACAAACTGTGGAAAATTCTGAAAGAGATGGGAATACCAGACCACCTGATCTGCCTCTTGAGAAATCTGTATACAGGTCAAGAAGAAGCAGTTAGAATCGGACATGGAACAACAGACTGGTTCCAAACTGGAAAAGGAGTATTTCAAGGCTGTATATTGTCTCCCTGCTTACTTAACTTCTATGCTGAGTACATCATGAGAAACGCTGGGCTGGATGAAGCATAAGCTGGAATCAAGATTGTGGGGAGAAATATCAGTGTCCTCAGATATGCAGACCACACCACTCTTATGGCAGAAAGCAAAGAAGAACTAAAGAGCCTCTTGATGAAAGTGAAAGAGGAGAGTGAAAAAGTTGGGTTAAAGCTCAACATTCAGAAAACTAAGATTGTGGCATCTTGTAACTTCATGGCAAATAGAAGGGGAAACAATGGAAACAGTGAAAGACTATTTTGGGGGGCTCCAATATCATTGCAGATGGTGATTGCAGCCATGAAATTGAAAGACGCTTGCTCCTTGGAAGAAAAGTTATGACCAACCTAGACAACTTATTAAAAAGCAGAGACATTAGTTTGCCAAAAAAGGTCTGACTAGTCAAAGCTATAGTTTTTCCAGTACTCATGTATGGATATGAGAGTTGGACTAGAAAGAAAGCTGAGCCCCGAAGAATTGATGCTTTTGAACTGTGGTGTTGGAGAAGACTCTTGAGAGTCCCTTGGACTGCAAGGAGGTCCAAGCAGTCCATCCTAAAGGAAATGAGTCCTGCATATTCATTGGAAGGACTGATGCTGAAGCTGAAACTCCAATACTTTGGCCACCTGATGCAAAGAAGTGACTCATTGGAAAAGACCCTGATGCTGGAAAAGATTCAAGTTGGGAGGAGAAGAGGACTGCAGAGGATGAGATGGTTTGATGGCATCACTGAGTCAATGGACATGAGTTTTAGTAAATACTGGGAGTTGGTGATGGACAGGGAGGCCTGGCCTGCTGCAGCCTATGGAGTCGCAAAGAGTCAGACACGACTGAGCGACTGAACCGAACTGAACTGAACTGAAAGTTGCCATGGATCATGATTCTCCTGATATGTCTGGGCAAAATGACTGAAAGTTTTTATATAGGATTCACCATTCCAGATACCAGTAAGAACATTCATGTATGAGAAGAGATCACAATAACAACATGAACAGGAGTTGGGAAGAATTTGGTTTTCACCTCTGTAGATGACTTTGAAGGTTCATCACTCCAGTGGAGGAAGTAACTAGAGCTGTGAAAATAACAAGAGAACTCAAGTTAGACGTGAAGCCTGAAGATGTGACTGACTACGTGAAATCTCATGATAAAAACTTGAATGCATGAGGAATTGCTTCCTATTGATGAGCGAAGAAAATGGTTTCTTGAGATAGAATCTACTTGTGGTAAAGACACTAAAGACACTATGAAGATTATTGAAATGACAACAAAGGATTTAGAATGTTACATAAAATTAGTTGATAAAGCAACAGCAAGATTTGAGAGAACTGACTCTAGTTTTAAAAGAAACTCAACTGTGGGTAAAATGTTTCAAATGGCATTGCATGCTTCAGAGAAATTGCTTGTGAAAGGAAGACTCAACTGGTACAGCAAATTTCAGTATTCTCTTCTTTTAAGAGGGTTTTCCTGGTAGCTCAGCTGGTGAAGAATCCACCTTCAATGCAGGAGATCCTGGTTCAATTCCTGGGTCAGAAAGATTCCCTGGAGAAGTAATAGGCTACCCACTCCAGTATTCTTGGGGGTCCCTGGTGGCTCAGATGGTAAGGAATCCACCTGCAATATGGGAGATGTTTGCGATCATCCTCTGATAAAGGCATGGTAACCTAATATACTCGAATACTAGAATACTCTAGTATTCTTGCCTGGGGAATCCCCATGGACAGAGGAACCTGGTGGGTACAGTCCATGGGGTCCCAAAGAGTTGGACATGACTGAGCAACAAAGCAGAGCACACTTCTTTTAAGAAATTGGCACAGACACTCCAACCTTCAGCAACCACCATTCTGATCATCAGCAGACATCAACTCAAAGCAAGACCTTCCACCAGCAAAAAGATGGGCTTATTGAAAGGCTCAGATGATGGTTAGTATTTTTGGCAGTGAATTATTTTTTAATTAAGTCTCGCACATTATTTTTCAGACATACTGCTACACCACATGTAGTAGACTACAGTAAAATGCAAATATAACATTCATGCCCTGGCATTAAAAAAATCATGTGACTTGCTTTATTTTGATATTTGCTTTGTAGTAGTTGTCTGGAACCAAATCTGCAATATATACACGGTATGCCAGTATCAAGCCCACTTACAAGTGAAAGATTCTAGAAGTCCATGATTCTAAATGATAGGAAACTGGTTAGAGGTCTGTGGATGGCAATTATGAATTAAATTGAGTTCAAAGTGGGAGAGGTTTTTATTTTTCTACTTGCGTGGCTACAAGAATGGTTTCAAATGTATGATAATAATAGTGCTTTGTCATAAGATGAAAGTTTGATTTTACTTTCCATTCTCTATTACCAACAGTAATTCAATTACAATTTTATTTCAAGCTCATCTTCTATTAGAAACTTTGTCTTTGGTGTGCTTGCAGACTAATATACCCTATGTAAGTCATTCAGACTGGTGAGTATCTCATTTGGCAAGAAGAATGAAGTTGTTTTTTCCAAAAACAGCAGTTTTGAAAACTGGGTACAGAGAACAAACTGTTCACTTAGCGCTGCAGTTACTTTGTTCTATTTCTCTGTGATATGCTCTAATTTTATCACCACAAACAAATGAAAGGCATAGGGATAGGGAGTAGGGTACAGGCCATATCCTGAATTGGCTTTCAATTGTGACTTGTTCTGATTCCATTTGTACATTCAAAAATGGCTATTCTGAAATTAAATTCTCTTGGCATATCTAGGCTATCATTTCCTTTTGTTTTATAGAGCTTATCTTTCTTCAGTGGGATGATAAGACTCAGGTTTAGCTGGTCATCTATTATTTCGATGGGGGAAGCTTGTCCTCACTGATACTATGTTTAGGAATTCACTTTCTCTTTAGTCATGGGATGAATGTCATTGTTAACTTCAGTTTTTCCCCAAGTGTCGTCTTTGTGTGAATTGCATCAGCATTACCTGAGATGACTGTTAAAATATAGATACCAGCACACGTTTATAGGACAAAAATGCTGGGATTAATAAATTTCCTAGGTGATTTCCATTTAACCTAACATTTAGAACCATGATTCTCTAAGTTATTTTGGACTGCCTTCCATTTCACTAGCGTCTCAAAGAAACGTCTCCTTAAAGAACCAGCACGAGGCTGGTTCCCTCCTCTCAGTCCTGAGTCTTTCTTGACTGAAGCAAATCCCCCTCGTTGCTCCATACATTAAAAAAAAACTTTTTATTTTATATGAGAGTATAGCTGATTAACAATATTGTGATAGTTTCAGGTGCACAACAGAGTGACTCAGCTATACATATACATGTATCTTTTCTCCTTCAACTTTACCAACCGTCCAGGCTGCCACACAACATTGAGCAGAGTTTCTTGTGCTGTATAGTAGGTTCTTGGTGGTTATTCATTTTAAATATAGCAGTGTGTACATGTTGATCCCCAACTGCTGAACCATATAGTACCATGTATTTCCCCCCCTAGTAACTAGATGTAGGATCCAAAGTCTTCAAATACTGATATGGTTTATTTTATGTCACTTTGGCTAAGCCACAATCTCCAGTTGTTTGGTTAAACAACAGCCTAGCTGTTTCTGTGATGGTATTTTGTAGATATAATTAACATCTACGATCAGTTGACTTTAAGTTAAAGAGATTGCCCTAGATAATGTGAGTCAGTTGCTTTAAGACCAAAAACTGATGTTTTCCAAAAAGAAGGTACTCTGTTTGAAGACTGTATTATAGAAATTCTTCCTGAGTTTCCAGCCCTATGGGTTTCAAAATTCAGACTTGCCAGCACTCCCAATTGAATAAGGCAATTTCATATATGTGCATATATATATGCATATATATAATATTCCTACCTTTCAATATATATATGGATATATAAGATGCATAAATAATATCTCTATCTGTCAGTGTCAACTTCTTTCTGTTTCTTATTAGTTCTGATTCTTTGAAGAAGGCTGACAGGTACAAATACCTCCGGATGCTCATGTAACTCTCATGTTTAGGGGCTAATGCTCTTGAGAAATCCTCTGTGGCCCCCTCACTCTGTGTTTGTAGTGTCAATAAAGTTACCTTCTGCCTTTGATCTTACACTGCCAGATTTCCTCCTCTCAGCTAACTCTAAGAGCTTTACACTGAATGATGAACTTCTGCCTTCTACCATCTAGCTCATCTAATGCCTAATTATTGTTTGATTCCTATATTTCCTATCTCTGATATCCAGTTAATGTACCAAGAATACCAAAGCGATACATGTAGGATACAGCATTATTGATATGGCTCTACTTTTACAACTAGGTAAGTTTCCCTAGGACCTATCTGCACTTATAATACAAGTTTCATTTCAGATCCTCTTTGCTCCTAATCCTTTCCCCATCCTTCCCTTTTGTCTTCTGATTTCCTAAGTAGATCATTATGCCTTGAATCTAACTATAGATTTGTCAATATAAATATTGATAATGTGATCAAATAATAATTTTTGTTAATTCATTTCATGCCAAATTTTTGTTTTAGGTTAAAAAAAATAAGTTTAATGAGATGAGAAACTACTCTATCATCTGAGCAATTGGCTTCAGAATTCCTCTCATGGTGAGAAGAGTTTTGAGTAAAAAGCTCACATGGAATATATTACATTTTGTTGTAAGTTGTGGCAGTTGCCAAGGTCACATATTATAGTTGGAGGCAGCATAGTATTATGGTTCAAAGGACAGGCTCTAGAATCAAACTGCACTTTTTCAAATTCTATCTCTACTATGGATTAGCTGTGTAAACTTGGAAAAGTTACTAGGCCTTTTGGTTTCCTCATATATAAAAAGTATAATAGTAATAGTTACTTCCTAGGAGTGTGTGAAGACTGTGTGGTAATACACATAAGACACTTAGCACAGTGTCTGAAATATATGAAATAATAAAAGTTAACAATTATTTTCATCATCAGAAGAGAAAAAGTTGCTCTGCATGAAGAATGGAGAAAGAGAAAGAGAAAAGAAGGCAGGGGTTTCAGAAGTTGGGGAAAATCTGGGGTTATAATAGTAGGATGGCAGAAGGGGTTTTAGATAGTTTTGACTTAATATCCCATGAGAAATTGCTTGAATTGCTGAGATATAAGCCCATTTCTGGCTTATAAATTTACCAGGAGAAATATCAATAACCTCAGATATGCAGAGAATACCACCTTATGGCAGAAAGTGAAGAGGAACTAGCGAGCCTCTTAAGAAAGGTGAAAGAGTAGAGTGAGAAAATTGGCTTAAAACTCAACATTCAGATAGCAAAGATCATGGCATCTGGTCCCATCACTTCATGGCAAACAGATGGGGAAACAATGGAAAGAGTGACAGTTTATTTTCTTGGGCTCCAAAAGCACTGCTTGTGGTGACTGCAGCCATGAAAAGCTATGACAAACCTAGGCAACATATTAAAAACCTGAGACATTACTTTGCCAACAAAGGTCCATTTAGAAAAAGCTATGGTTTTCCAGTAGTCATGTATGGATGTGAGAGTGGGACCATAAAGAAGGCTGAGCGCCCGAAGAATCGATGCTTTTGAACTGTGGTGCTGGAGGAGACTCTTGAGAGTCCCTTGGACTGCAAGGAGATCAAACCAGTCAACTCTAAAGGAAATCAACACTGAATATTCATTGTAAGGACTGATGCTGAAGCTGAAGCTCCAATATTTTGGCCACATGATGGGAAAAGCTGACTCGTTAGAAAAGGCCCTGATGCTGGGAAAGATTGAAGGCAGGAGGAGAAGAGGGTGACAGAGGACGAGATGGTTGGATGTCACTCAATGGACACAAGTTTGGGCACTCTCCCGAAGATGGTAAAGGACAGGGAAGCCGGTCCATGGGGTTGCAAAGAGTTGGACACAACTGAGTGACTAAAAAACAACAACAAAGCCCATTTCCCATCCTCCCCTCCCAAGTCAGTAATTAGCTATTAAACTCATAAATACTTCATGCCATTAGTGTGTGTGTGTGTATGTGTATACACTGGCGTGAAGGTTAAGTTTCATGTCCAAGTTCAAGCTCTGCATCATAGAGATAATACACAAGACAGTAAGAACCAAGATGGCTACAAAAGCTCTGAGAACATGAACCTTTCAGTAATTTGTTGTAATCTTGGGTAGAGTTTTGCATTTTGTAAGTCAGATCAAGTCAAATTTGCTCAGGTCACAAACACAGGGATCCCCTAGCTGATATCTGGGTTAAATAAGTAATTTTTTCTTTTAATATTGGGGAGAAAAATGGAACATGCTCACTGTAGTGCTCTATGATGCTTACTCTTTTAAGTGTTTTGTAAATAAAGACCAGTCCTGTAACATTAGTTACTACTTCAATGGTCACTAAGAAGTAATTTCAATTTTTACTTGCACCTATAGAACAAAAAGGAGATCAAATTTGTATTACCAAACTATATTCTCTAAAATACTCCTTGAAAGTGTCAGTACTTCAGTTGTGTCTAACTCTTTGCAACCCCATAGACTGCAGCCAGGATCCTCTGTCCACGGAATTCTCTAGGTAAGAATACTGGAGTGGGTTGCCATTTCCTTCTCTAGGAGATCTTCCCAGGGATCCAACCCAGGTCTCCTGATTGCAGGCAGATTCTTTACCATCTGCACCACCAGGGAAGCCCCAGATACTCCTTCTTATTCATCTTGTAATTTTCTGAAGGCTCACACTTAGGAACCTCACCAAACTCTCCCAGATACCCAAGTCTTCCAATCCTCCCTTCCCATCCCCTCTCTCCTAGTTCTTAGTTATATAAATAGATCTGTCTTTTGTTGCCAAGGATTTTCTCCTTCCCTCTCCCACTCTCTCACTCTTAAACTTTGCATCACAAAAGAACAGGTCTGGCAAAGATGGAGTTCTAAGCATGAAGGGAAAGAATCTAAATTGGCAATGACAAAATTATCTTTAGTAGTGATAGGGAGAAAGAGAAGAAAACAGAACACACATTAGAAATCTTTTTTTTTTTTCTTTCCTTATTACAGTTGTCCCTTGGTATGGGGATTTGTTCCAGGATCACGCCATCGACCCCACGATAATAAAACTTGAGGATGCTCAAGTCCCGTATTCAAAGCTTAGTATTTGCATATAACCAATGCACATTCTCCCATATACTTTAAATCATCTCTACATTACTTATAACATCTAATATAATGTAAATGTTATGCAAATATCTGTAAATACAATGTAAATGCTATGTAAATAGTTGCTAGCTTGCAGCCAATTCCAAGTTTTGCTCTTTGTAATTTTCTGAAAATTTTTTCCACTGAGTATTTTCTACCTGCATTTGACCAAAGCTGATTTTGTGGAGCCCACAGATACGGAGGGCTGACTGCATATCCAGAAATCTTAAGGAAAAAGATTGCCTGTAATCCAACCTTCTATGTCCTTTACGTTTTCTGAGAGGAAATGATCATTATACATTGACATATGTTAATATTTAATAGTTGTTACTGTTTTGTTGTTGTTTAGTCTTTAAGTCATGTCTAGGCTTTCCCAGTAGCTCAGACAGTAGAGCGTCTGGCTACAATGTGGGAGACCCGGGTTTGATCCTTGGGTTGGAAAGATCCCCTGGAGAAGGAAATGGCAACCCACTCCAGTATTCTTGCCTGGAAAATCCTATGGACTGAGGAGCCTGGTAGGCTACAGTTCATGGGGTCACAAAGAATTGGACACAACTAAGCAACTTCACTTTCTCTTTTCTTCATGTCTGACTCTTTGCAATCCCATGCACTGCAGCATGCCAGGTTTCCCTGTCCTTCACTATCTCCCAGAGTTTGCTCAAACTCATGTCTATTGAGTCAATGATGCCATTCAACCATCTCATCCAGTTACCCCATTCTCCTCCTGCCCTTAATCTTTCCCAGCATCAGGATTTTTCCAACACAACAGCTCTTCACATCAGGTGGCCAAAGTATTGGAGCTTCAGCTTCAGCATCAGTCTTTCCAATGCATATTCAGGGTTGATTTCCTTTAGGATAGACTGGTTTGAACTCTTTGCAGTCCAAGGAACTTTCAAGAGTCTTCTCCAGCATCACAATTTGAAAGCTTCAATTCTTCAATGTTCAGCCTTCTTTATGGTTGACTGATTTCCTTGAGAACAGACTGGTTTGAACTCTTTGCAGTCCAAGGACTTTCAAGAGTCTTCTCCAGCATCACAATTTGAAAGCTTCAATTCTTCAATGTTCAGCCTTCTTTATGGTCCAACTCTCAAATCCATACATGACTATGGAAAAATCATAGCTTTGACTATATAGACCTTTGTCAGCAAAGTGATCTCTCTGCTTTTCAATATGCTGTCTAGGTTGGTCATAGCTTTCCTTCCAAGGAGCAACCATCTTTTAATTTCATGGTTGCAGTCACCATCTACAGTGACTTTGGAGCCAAGAAAATAAAGACCATCACTGTTTCTGTTTTTTCCCCATTTATTTGCCATGAAGTATCAGATGTCATGATCTTAGTTTTTGATGTTGAGCTTTAAGCCAGCTTTTCCACTCTTTTCTTTCACCCTCATCAAGAGGCTTTTTAGTACCTCTTCACTTTCTGTCATTAGGGTGGTATCATCTGCATATCTGAGATGTTTTATATTTCTTCCAGAAATTTTAATTCCAGCTTATGATTCATCCAGCCTGGCATTTCACACAATGTACTCTGTATAGAAGCTAAAGAAGCAAGGTGAAAATATACAGCCTTGTCTTATTCCTTTCCCAACTTTGAACCAGTCAGTTGTTTCATGCATGGTTCCAACTGTTGCTTCTTGACCTGCATACAGGTTTCTCAGGATGCAGGTAAGGTGCTCTGTTACTCCCATCACTTTAAGAATTTCCACAGTTTGTTGTGGTCCACACAGTCAAAAGCTTTAGCATAGTCACTGACCTAGATGTAGATGTTTTTCTAGAACAGCTTCACTTTCTCAATAATCCAACACATTTCAGCAATTTGATCTCTGGTTTCTCTGTCTTTCCTAAACCCAGCTTGTACCTCTGAAAATTCTCAGTTCACATACTACTGAAGTCTAGCTTGCAGCATTTTGAGCATAATCTTGCTAGCATTTTAAATAAGCACAACTGTACATTTTGTTCAGTAGTTGGGACACTCTTTGGCATTGCCCTTCTTTGGGACTGGAATGAAAACTGACCTTTCTCAGTCCTGTGGCCACTGCTGAGTTTTCCAAATTTGTTGATGTACTGAGCGCAGCACTTTAACAGCATTGTATTTTAGGATTTTAAATAACTCAATTGGAATTCCATCAGTTCCACTAGCTTTGTTCATAGTAATGCTTCCTAAGGCCCCCTTGATTTCATACTCCAGGATGTCTGACTCTAGGTGAGTAAACACACTAAAGTGGTTATCTGGGTCATTAAGACCTTTTGTGTATAGTCCCTCAGTATATTCTTGCCATGTCTTCTTAATCTCTCCTGCTTCTATAGGTCCTTACAGTTTTTGTTATGGTATAGTGTAAATACAGTACGGGCTTCCTACGTGGCTCTAGTGGTAAGAAACCTGCCTGCCAATGGAGAAGATGTAGAGATGAAGGTTCATTCCCTGGGTTGGGAAGATCTCCTGGAGGAGGACATGGCAACCCACTCCAGTACTCTTGCTTGGAGAACTCCATGGACAGGATCCTGGAGTGCTAAAGTCCATAGTGAAGAAGGCAATGGCACCCCACTCCAGTACTCATGCCTGGAATATCCCATGGACAGAGGAGCTTGGTAGGCTGCAGTCCATGGGGTCGCTAAGAGTCGGACATGACTGAGTGACTTCACTTTCACTTTTCACTTTCATGCACTGGAGAAGGAAATGGCAACCCACTCCAGTGTTCTTGCCTGGAGAATCCCAGGGACGGGGGCACCTGGTGGGCTACCGTCTATGGTGTTGCACAGAGTCGGACACAACTGAAGTAATTTTGCATGTACACATATAAATATAATATAAGAATAATATTCCAAGAATTTCAAAGAAGAATAGGCTATTTTTCTGATTTATAAGTTAGTAATAATGTAATTTTAAACATTTTAGCAGTCAGTTCAGTTGCTCAGTTGTGTCCGACCTTTGTGACCCCATAGAATGTAGCATGCCAGGCCTCCCTGTCTCTCACCAACTCCAGAGTTTACTCAAACTCTCCCACTGAGTCTGTGATGCCATCCAACCATCTTATCCTCTGTCAGCCCCTTCTCCTCCGTCTTCAATCTTTCCCAGCATCAGGGTCTTTTCCAATGAGTCAGTTCTTTGCATCAGGTGGCCAAAGTATCAGAGTTTCAGCTTCAACATCAGTCCTTCCAATGAATATTTAGGATTCATTTCCTTTAGGGTGGACTGGTTGGATCTCCTTGTAGTCCAAGGGACTCTTAAGAGCCTTTTCTAACACCACAATTCAAAAGCATCAACTTTGCTGCTCAGCTTTCAATAGGTTTCCTATATTTTTCTACATTTGCTTCTTTTTGTCCTCCTTCTCTACAAGGATGGTATTAAAAAAATTAATGCACATTTAACACTCACATCCGTACATGACTACTGGAAAAATCATAGCTTTGACTAGACGGACCTTTGTTGGTAAAGTAAGGTCTTTGCTTTTTAATAAACTCTCTAGCTTTGTCATAACCTTTCTTCCAAGGAGCAAGCATCTTTCAATTTCATGGCTGTGGTCACCATCTGCAGTGATTTTGGAGCCCTCCAAAATAAATAAAGTCTGTCACTGTTTCCATTGTTTCCCTATCTATTTGCCATGAAGCGATGGGACCAGATGCCATGATCTTAGTTTTCTGAATGTTGAGCTTTAACCCAACTTTTCATTCTCCTTTTACTTTCATCAAGAGGCTCTTTAGTTCTTCTTTGCTTTCTGCCATAAGGGTGGTGTGGTCTGCATATCTGAGGTTATTGATATTTCTCCTGGCAATCTTGATTCCAGCTCATGCTTCATCCAGCCTAGCATTTCATACGATGTACTCTGCATATAAGTTAAATAGGTAGGGTGATAATATACAGCCTTGACATATTCCTTTTCCTATTTGGAACCAGACTATTATTGTTCCATGTCCAGTTCTAACTGTTGCTTCTTGACCTGCATACAGATTTCTTAAGAGGGAGGTCAGAGGGTCTGGTATTCTCATCTCATGAAGAATTTTCACAGTTTGTTCTGGTCCACACAGTCAAAGGCTTTGGCATAGTCAATAAAGAGAAGTAGATATTTTTCTGGAACTCTCTTGCTTTTTCAATGATCCAGCTGAGGTTGGCAATTTGATCTCTGGTTCTGTTGCCTTTCTAAATCCAGCTTGAACATCTGGAAGTTCACGGTTCATGTACTGTTGAAGTGTGGCTTGGAGAATTTTGAGCATTACTTTTCTACTGTGTGAGATGAGTGCAATTGTGTGGTAGTCTGAGTGTTCTTTGGCATTGCTCTTCTTTGGGATTGGAATGAAAACTGACCTTTTCCAGTCCTGTGGCCACTGCTGAGTTTTCCAAATTTACTGGCATATTGAGTGCAGCACTATCACAGCATTATCTTTCAGGATTTGAAATAGCTCAACTGGAATATCATCACCTCCACTAGCTTTGTTCATAGTGATGCTTCCTAAGGCCCTCTTGACTTTGCATTACAGGATGTCTGACTCTAGTTGAGTGATCACACCATTGTGATTATCTGGGTTGTGAAGATCTTTTCTGTATAGTTTGGTGTATTCTTGCCACTTCTTAATATCTTCTGCTTCTGTTAGGTCCATACCATGTCTGTCCTTTATTGTGCCCATCTTTCCATGAAAAGTTCCCTTGGTATCTCTAATTTCCTTGAAGAGATCTCTGGACTTGCCCATTCTATTGTTTTCCTCTGTTTCTTTGCTTGGATCACTGACGGAGGCATTCTTTTCTCTCCTTGCTATTCTTTGGAACTCTTCATTCAAATGGGCATATCTTTCTTTTTCTCCTTTTCCTTTGGCTTCTCTCCTTTTCACAGCTATTTGTAAGGCCTCCTCATAACCATTTTGCCTTTTTGCAGTTTCTTTTCTTGGGGATGGTCTTGATTCCTTCTTCCTGTACAATGTCAAGAACCTCCGTCCACAGTTCTTTAGACACTCTGTCTATCAGATCTAACCCCTTGAATCTTTTTGTCACTTTAACTGTATAATCATAATGGATTTCACTTAGGCCTTACCTGAATGGTCTAGTGGTTTTCCCTACTTTCTTTAAGTCTGAATTTGGCAATAAGGATTTCATGATCTGAGCCACAGTCAGCTCCCAGTCTTGCTTTTGCTGACTGTATAGAATTTTTCCATCTTTGGCTGCAAAGAATATAATCAATCTGATTTTGGTATTGACCATCTGGTGATGTCCATGTGTACAGTCTTCTCTTGTATTATTGGAAGAGGGCGTTTGCTATGACCAATGCATTTTCTTGGAAAAACTCTGTTAGCTTTTGCCCTGCTTCACTCTGTTCTCCAATCCTAAATTTGTCCATTACTCCAGGATTTCTTGACTTCCTACTTTTGCATTCCAGTCCCCTATATTGAAAAGGACATCTTTTTGGGGTGTTAGTTCTAGATGGTCTTGTAGGTCTTAGAACTATTCAACTCCAGCTTCTTCCACATTATTGGTCAGGGAATAGTCTTGGATTACTGTGGTGTTGGATGGTTTGCCTTGGGAATGAGCAGAGATCATTCTGTCATTTTTGAGACTGAGACCCCACAGACAGGGACCAAGACAGAGCTGTGTTTGGGTGTCTCCTCTTTTCCAACAAAGGTCTGTCTAGTCAAAGCTGTGGTTTTTGCAGTAGTCCTGTATGGATGTGAGAGTTGGAGTATAATGAAAGCTGAGCACAAAAGAATTTATTCTTTTGAACTATGGTGTTGGGGAAGACTCTTGAGAGTCCCTTGGACTGCAAGGCGAGCCAACCAGTCCATCCCTAAAGGAAAC
>SJYC01011671.1:0-38374 GCA_006408675.1 Madoqua kirkii | reverse complement strand
GTGTCAACCTCTGATTGGCTCATAACAGAACACTGTTAGAATCCCTGATTAGCATATCTGTGTCAACCTCTGATTGGCTCATAACAGAACACTGTTAGAATCCCTGATTAGCATATCCGTTTGACGCCAAGAGACGCATCTTGCGCATGCGTCTTTTTAGTCTACGTTTGCGAAGAACCAGGAAGCAGGAAACCGGCGCCATCCCGCAATGGCGGCTGCGGCTCCCGACATCTGATGTTGGGAAAGATGGAAGGCAGGAGGAGAAGGGGAGGACAGAGGATGAGATGGTTGGATGGCATCACTAACTCAATGGACATGGGTTTGGGTGGACTCCAGCAGTTGGTGATGGATAGGGAGGCCTGGCATGCTGCAGTTCATGGGGTTACAAAGAGTCGGACATGACTGAGTGACTGAATTGAACTGAACTGATTGTTAATATATTAAAGCATAATCAGGAAGAATCTCCAAGAAAGCAAAGATCAAATCTGGGGGCCTTGCAGCCAAGAACAAGCCCAAACCTGGAGATCAGCACGCCAGCAGAAACTCCACTGCTGCTGTCACTAAGCGAGGACGCCTTGGGGTGCATGTCCCTCACACACTCTGGACACCAGACCCTTTGCCACGGCTGCCCCCTCAAGCTGGATACCTATGCCAATGCCAGGATCCACTTCTTTGTATTGCTCTGGAGAGGTGTGTGTGCTTGGTAGAGACACTTAGGTGCAAGGGTGGGTGGGAGAGTGAATTTCTGGTTTCTACTTAAGGAGAAGGGCTTTGAATTTTGGTCATCACAGGAAAACTGTTCAAAAGATGTCAGGCTATCACCAAGCATGAGAAATTGTCCAGGATAGTAGTTAACATTTTATCTATTTATTTTGAACATTTAGACATCAAACCGTTTTACTTAAATTCAAAGGCGTCCATTGGAAAGTGTGGCTGGAAGCTGCCATGTACTATACTTACTATTTCACTGTGGCAATGATATCTAGATTGACTTTTTACTTATTTACTTTTGGCTGCACTGGATCTTCATTGCAGTTCATGGGCTCTTCCTTGCTGCATTGGGCTCTGTAGTTGCGACTTGAGGGCGTTAGAGCACAGGTTCGGTAGTCGGGGGCATGCGGTTAGTAGGGTACGTGGGATCTTCCCCAAGGATTGAACCCGTGTCTCCTGCATTGGCAGGTGATTCTTAACCACTGGACCACCACCAGAGATGTCCCAGGGAATCTCTTGCTGCTGCTGCTGCTGCTGTGAAGTTGTTTCAGTCGTGTCCGACTCTATGCAACCCCATAGACAGCAACCCACCAGGCTCCTCTGTCCCTGGGATTCTCCTGGCAAGAACACTGGAGTGGGTTGCCATTTGCTTTTCCAAAGGAATCTCTTAAACACCTCCATTTCTAGCAGTTTGTTTTCTAGAAAGTTGTGTATGCATTTAAAAGAACACTTGTGAGAAAGGAATACCAAACAACCAGGAAATCAGGAAATGAGTCAAAGTTGCCTTTCCTTTTTATCCACTCCTGAGTAAGAAGTGACCTTGAAACTCTAGCCTTTGTGGTTTGTAAGAATTGTAACATTTGAATTTCCTGCTTGTTGTTGACTTCAGGTTAAACCCTCTTTTCCCCAGATTTTATTTACATCTCCATGTATCTATGACATCGTCATTTTAACTCCCAGAAACCTCAGACATCAGGTTTTTTCAGGTGCTGGACATGAAAACCTTTTATCCTAAAGACTTAAGGATGGTTGTGGACCAAGGGTTTCTGGCTAATGTTCCAGGGGCCAAATGACAAGTTAGGCAGAGAAGCTGTTGAGCTGCTCCTGGCCATTGAGGATGGGGTGGTGTCTACCATAGGCGTGGCTGCAGCCTGCCTTGTTAAATGACCACAATCCAAGGTCAGTTTCTCCATTTTTTTTTTTTCTGTGATTCAGAAATTCCCTGTGATTCATCTAATTAGCAAATAAATAAACTCAGGGGATACTCATGCAAGTATGCTCACAGGAGACTAATCTACAAACCATTCTCATTTATTCATTGAACAACAATTTACTGAATGCCTGTTCTGTGCAAGGCGCTGGGAATGGCAGTGACCACTGAAGTAATCACTGCTCCCCTAATGTTTAAATCTACTAAGAAATCAGACAATGATGAAGTTCATTTTCGACAGTGGTGGTAGTGATGGAAAGGCAAGGGAAGTAGAGGGACTCAAGATAAACTTAGGCAGCTGAGTCTACAGCACTTGCTGATGCGGAGGCTGAGAGATGCAGAGAGAAACAAGCATGGAGGAGAAAGCCAGATGTTCATTGGAATATGAAAGTGAAAGTGTTAGTCACTCAGTTGTGTCTGACTCTTTATAAGCCTACCAGTCTCCTCTGTCCATGGGATTCTCCAGGCAAGAATGTTGCAGAGAAGAAGCCAATCCTGACTGCATATTAGAACTGCTTCTTTGACTTGCTTATCATTGCTTTTGTTATTATAATCATACAGTACAGCCTGCCTCAGAGAATCCTGCCCCTCTAGTAAACTGAAGTACCTTTGTTCAGAACGCTATCCACCAGTAGATGGCAAGGAAGAAAGTAGCACATCCCTTGCCTGAGGCTTGTCATTCTAGGAGATGTTTGCAAGATTAATGGCCTTTTTACTTTGCTTCCTCATCTTGTCCCATCTCTGATCTATAAAAGAACCTGGCATCCAGATCCCAACAAGATGGTAATTTTGAGGCACTAGCCTGCCATCTTCTCAGTCAGCTGGTTCCCTGATTAAAGTCTCTTCCTTGCTTCAAACTCTGGTGTCTTGGATTCATCGGCCCATTGTGTGGTGAGCAGAAAGAGTTTGGACTCAGTAACAAGAATACTGGAGTGGGTAGCCATGGTCTTCTCCAGGGGATCCTCCCAACCCAGGGATCGAACCCAGGTCTCCTGCACTGCAGGCAGATTCTTTACTGTCTGAGGCATCAGGGAAATAAGGCCCTAAATATTCAGGTCCCCATGTATACCTCCATCGTATCATAAATCGTCATATTATAATCTCTATAAGTTTCATTTGATTTTTCTCCACTGCAAAGCTTAGCCTGGAAGATTCTTCCTGCCTGTAAACAACTCTCTGCACCCCACACAGCCAGTCAATGATGCTCATCTTCCAAGTTCCAGTTTAAAAGTCCCTTCTAAGGGGAGAATGTCCCTGCTTCGCAGAGGAAGGCCAGTTCATCCCATCATATATTGCTGTAGTATCTTGCTTTTCTCCTTTTAACCATGCACCTCACTTTTGATTCCCTCTTTTGTTTCTGTTCTTCCTGCTTGATTGTGAAGATTTATTTATTTACTTACTTTTGTTATTTAAAACATAGGCTGTCCCCCTTCAGTGGAGTATAAATTTCATGCTTACCTCCAGTTCCTAGTGTGTGGTCCACGGTCTGACATAGTGTTTGAGAATGTTTGTTAAACATAAAAAAAGAAACACACAGATTTTCTGTATTTTAAAACCCTTTTCAAACTATAGGCAAAAAAGAGGAAAGAATAACCAGGACTAGTTATCTTTTTTTTTTCTCTAGACACAAATTGATTAGATAACAAAGTATTGTATACATCATCTTTTTATTGATTCCACGGAGACTGAAATCTTCTCTCTCTGTCTTCATTATTACATCATTAGTGTCCTTTCTTCCCTTGGACATACATATCCATAACGGAATTATAGAATTCATAAGTTACGGGGACTCCCCTGATGACCCAGTGGTTAGAACTCTATGCTTCCATGCCACTCCACGAGTCTGATGCCCAGCCTGGGAACTAAGATTCTTCAAGATGCCTGGGACAGCCAAAAAATTTAAAAAAAAAAAAAAAAGAAGAATTCATAAGTTAAAGAGAACTTTTTGATAAATTAAATTTTGCAGTGCTAGCTTCCTGATGAGTATAGAGCATTGTGTTAGAGGGAGTTTTCTCCAAAACAGACTACAGGATATGTAGCTCCTGGGAAGAGCTTGAGCAGAAACTGATTAAGGACAGATTCTTGTTTGAATGAAAAGCTTGTGTTACTTTGGTCCAGGAGCCACCTCTATCCTCACAAGCTCTTACCCTGCAGTAGCCCATGTCACTGGCCTGTTGAAGGCTTCCCTGTGGTCCTCACAGCCTTCCCTTATCCACCAGGTGCTGCAGCCACTGTGCCTGGGAGCCCAGTATACTTTTAGAGGCCCACATAAAGGTTTCATTTCTTTAAAATATCAAATGAAAAAGATAACTTTTAAGACAAAGAAAATATTTTAATATATAATATTAACATGTTTATCTTTATGTTAATGCAGCCATAAACTATAGTTTTTAATATATATTTGTGTGTGTAGAAGAGGAGGTGCATGAAGCCCTGGAAAACCTTTCGGAGGGAGAGGGATGAATTAGGACTGTGGGATTAACAGATACAGGGGAAGGAGAGGGTGGGATGAATTGAGTAAGTAGCATTGACGTATATATACTATCACGTGTAAAACAAATAGCTAGAGGGAAGCTGCTGTGTGTAACACAGGGAACTCAGCCTGGTGCTCTGTGATGACCTAGAGGGGTGGGAAGCAGGTGGGAAGGAAATAGAGGTTCAAGAGAGAGGGGATATATATGTATATGTGTGTGTGTGTAATGATGACTGATTCAAGTTGTTGTACAGCAGAAATCAACATACATTGTAAAGCAGTTTCCCTCCAATTAAAAAAAGACCATATACACGCTGCTATATATAAAACAGGATAAACAACAAGGATACACTGTATAGCATGGGGAACTAGAGTCAATATCTTGTAATAACCTACAATGGAAAAAATCTAAAAAAGAATATATATATAAATGCATATAAAACTGAATCACTTTGTCATTACCTGAAACTAACTCCCTGATGTTCAAGCTGGTTTTAGAAAAGGCAGAGGACCCAGAGATCAAATTGCCAACTTCCGCTGGATCATCGAAAAAGCAAGAGAGTTCCAGAAAAACATCTACTTCTGCTTTCTTGACTATGCCAAAACCTTTGACTGTGTGGATCACAATCAACTGTGGAAAATTCTGAAAGAGATGGGAATACCAGACCACCTAACCTGCCTCTTGAGAAATCTGTATGCAGGTCAGGAAGCAACAGTTAGAACTGGACATGGAACAACAGACTGGTTCCAAATAGGAAAAGGAGTACGTCAAGGCTGTATACTGTCACCCTGTTTATTTAATTTATATGCAGAGTACATCATGAGAAATGCTGGACTAGAAGAAACACACACTGGAATCAATATTGCCAGGAGAAATATCAATAACCACAGATATGCAAATGATACCACCCTTATGGCACAAAGTGAAGAAGAACTAAAGAGGCTCTTGATGAAAGTGAAAGAGGAAAGCGAAAAAGTTGGTTTAAAGCTCAACATTCAGAAAATGAAGATCATGGCATCCGTCCCATCACTTCATGGGAAATAGATGGAGAAACAGTGGAAACAGTGTCAGACTTTATTTTGGGGGGGCTCCAAAATCACTGCAGATAGTGACTGCAGCCATGAAATTAAAACACTTAATCCTTGGAAGAAAAGTTATGACTAACCTTCTTATGGCAGAAAGTGAAGAGGAACTAAAAAGCCTCTTGATGAAAGTGAAAAGAGAGTGAAAAAGTTGGCTTAAAGCTCAACATTCAGAAAACGAAGATCATGGCATCCGGTCCCATCACTTCCTGGGAAATAGATGGGGAAACAGTGTCAGACTTTATTTTGGGGGTCTCCAAAATCACTGCAGATGGTGACTGCAGCCATGAAATTAAAAGATGCTTACTCCTTGGATGAAAAGTTATGGCCAACCTAGATCGTATATTCAAAAGCAGAGACATTACTTTGCCAACTAAGGTCCATCTAGTCAAGGCTATGGTTTTTCCTGTGGTCATGTATGGATGTGAGAGATGGGCTGTTTAGAAGGCTGAGTACCGAAGAATTGATGCTTTTGAAGTGTGGTGTTGGAGAAGACTCTTGAGCGTCCCTTGGACTGCAAAGAGATCCAACCAGTCTATTCTGAAGGAGATCAACCCTGGGATTTCTTTGGAAGGAATGATGCTAAAGCTGAAACTCCAGTACTTTGGCCACCTCATGCAAAGAGTTGACTCATTGGAAAAGACTCTCATGCTGGGAGGGATTGGAGGCAGGGGGATAAGGGGACGACCGAGGATGAGATGGCTAGATGACAATATGTACTTGATGGACATGAGTCTGAGTGAACTCCGAGAGATGGTGATGAACAGGGAGGCCTGGCGTGCTGCGATTCATGGGGTCGCAAAGAGTCGGACATGACTGAGTGACTGAACTGAACTGAACTGAACTGAACTGATGAAGGTGTTGAAATGACAACAAAGGATTTACAATATTCTGTAAGCTTAGTTGATAAAGCAGAGGCCAGGTTTGAGAGGATCAACTTCAATTTTGAAAAAAGTTCTACTGTAGATAAAATGTAATTGCCAGGGTCCAGCCCTGGTGGATCCAGGAAATTCGAGGCAGGGACAGAGTTGGCGTCCTAGGAAAAAACTTATTTAACTACAGATATAGAGAGAGATTAGAAATGGATAGTGTAGTAGGAAATATTAGTGGAGAAAAAGAAACTGAATAACTTGGTTTACGGGGAAAACCAATAAAACTTCGAGACAAGAAGTTTGCACCATCTACGTTAGGCCACTGGCACCCACTTGAATATCAAAGGGTGCCTGCCTTAGGCTCCCTTTCGCGTGGATCTTAGAAACCAGGGCAAGTAAGTAGACGTGGTGAGCCTCCCATTTCCAGATGGGAATTGCCAAAAAAGGGGAGAAAAGAATGACATGGGGGAGCCCAGCACTGGTGCAAGACTTAAGACTTTATTTTCAAAATCAGCTTATATACCCCAAGTTGTACATAAATGAGGAGAAGGGGACAACAGAGGATGAGATGGCCAGATGGCATCACTGACTCGATGAACGTGAGTCTGAGTGAACTCCGGGAGATGATGATGGACAGGGAGGCCTGGCGTGCTGCGATTCATGGGGTCGCAAAGAGTCGGATACGACTGAGAGACTGAATTGAACTGAACCTAAGATTGTAAGCCATCTGTACTTCAACAAAAAAATTGAAAGCAAAGAAAAAACCTGTCCGGGGGAAGGGAGGTGGGGTCAGTCACTTCGACCTCTTCTCCTGGAGCCAGTGTATTGTTTCAGGGCTGCTTTGCTCCTTATTCTGAGTGTTTATTTGGATTTCCTCTTTAACGTTTCTCATTGTTCTGAAAGTACAGGATATGACACGGTTCAGTTACTAGAACGGACCTCTATTATTTCCATGACCAGAATGTGAATATTCAAACTACTCCAGACTTAGTAGGAATAGTCAGAAGCCCACAGTCCTCTTGACTGGACCTGCCTGTGCTCACTGTTGATCTGACATGAACTCTGTCATCAAGGTGGGTGCTGGCACCAGAGGAAGTTTGAAAAAGAGCCCATGTCTGAATTATCCAAGAACACGCAGAAGTGTACATGCATATGTATGGCTGAATCCCTTAGTTGTCCACCGGAAACTATCACAACATTGTTAATCAGCTATACTCCAATACAAACTAAAAAGTTAAAAAACAAACAAACAAAAAAACCAAAAAAGAACACATAGAAGCGCTTTTCCCTTGGGTAAGTGGGCAGAATTTGCTATGATAATAGCAGCTTGTTGGTTTGAATCCATTTCCCTTTAGAGGAGCCCCAGAGAAGACCCTGATGCTGGGAAGAATTGAAGCAAGAGTAGAACGAGGTGGAAGACGATGACATGGTTAGATAGCATTACTAACTCAATGAACATGAGCTTGAGCAAACTCTGGAAGATACTGAAGGACAGGGAAGCCTAGTGTGTTGCAGTTGATGCAACTTAGCAACTGAACGAGAGCCCTAGAAATCTTGTGTGATTTTTGTCATTGTTGTTCCTATAACACATTTTAACAAAACTTGGATAACTTTAGACCTTGTATTATATACAATCCTCTCAATCATTTCCATCTGGGTCACTTTCCAGGCCTCTTTACTCTGCTGTCTTGAACTTTCCAATCCGGTCTTTCACCTTCTCCCAGAATGTTTAATTCCATTCCATTCTCCTATGTGAAATTAGAGCATGAGCCTCAGGGAAGCAAAGTAAATCCGTCTCTCTTTGCTTTTACGGAAAAATCTGTATGGCAGAGGAATTCTGTGCTGGGAAAAGTTGCTTGTGATCATGGAAAATGATGTTTCCGAAAGTCTCTTCTTCAACAGACGAAGGTATCAGCACTGCAGCAAAGTGTCCCAGGTCCCAGGTCCTAGCCTGTCTCATACTCAGGTGGATTTTGTTTTTTCATAACAGGAGGAGTGTTGCCAGCCGAAATCTAGGCCTTCTCTGCCCACCGAAGCTGAATAAGAAATACAAAGACAGAATCTGGAAGAAATAGACAGGTGGCTTTAATTCTCAGCCAGTGGAGAGGGGAACACAGTAGGTTCTTGTCTCAAAAACTGTGCCCCTCTCCACGAGGAGTCTAGGGCTTCTATACGAGGAGGGCTCCCAGTGAGGGGCTGGCAATGGGGAACAAGGGTATTAGGATCTTGACTTCTTCCTCCTGCATTGTGTCGATGACAGCCATAGGCTGGTTTCAGTAACCCAGTAATTGAATCTGGCATTTCTATGTAAAAAGAAGAACTATAAGGGCAAGAGTGTTGTGAGGGTAAACACCAGATACAGGTTTTATTTAGCACAGAATCAAATGAAAGCCTGTCTGACTCTTTGTGATCCCATGGACTATACACTCCATGGAATTCTCCAGGCCAGAATACTGGAGTGAGTGAAAATGAAAGTGAAGTTGCGCAGACGTGTCCGACTCTTTGTGACCCCCATGGGCAGTAGCTTCCTAGGCTCCTCCGTCCCTGGGATTTTCCAGGCAAGAGAACTGGAGTGGATTGCCATTTGCTTCTCCAGGGGATCTTCCCAACCCCAGGATCAAACCCACGTCTCCCGCGTTGCCAGCGGATTCTTTATCAGCTGAGCCACAAGGGAAGCCCGAGAAAATCGGGTGGGTAGCCTGTCCCTTCTCCAGCCGACCTTCCCCACTGAGGAATCCAACTGGGGTCTCCTGGATTGCAGGCGGATTCTTAACCAATTGAGCTATCAGGGAAGCCCATCTGCCTGCAACGCGGGAGACCTGGGTTCAATCCCTGGGTCCAAAAGAGCCCCTGGAGAACGGAATCGCAACCCACTCCAGTATTCTTATCGAAAATCCCATGGACAGAGTAACCTGGCAGGCTGCAGTCCACAGGTTGGCGGAGAGTCAGACATGACCTACAGACCAAAAAACAAAAGGAGGGCAGACCCTGGTCATCAAGTCCTTCTGCTTTCGGCTCAGTTCCACAAATCCTAACGTTTATATCCATCCCTCCTTTTTTTTTTTTTTTTTTTTTTAAATATGTACTTATTCGCGAAGCCCCACTTGCCAGGCCGGCTGGTGCAAATCCTGGGCAAACCCGCAGCGGGGCGCCCACAACAAGCCGCCGAAGCCGGAGAGAGCTAAAACTACATTTCCCAGAATCCTGCGTCCGCCGACCCACTTCCGGTGTTCACGGACGGCATGGCGGCGTCCGTGGAGCACGATTCCCGGGAAAGCATGGATGCGCCCCAGACGGCGGTGGAGGGGGAAGAAACGAAAACATTTAAAGACCTGGTAAGAGTGGATGATGCCAGCTTCCCTTTGTTCTTCAGGCACCAGGCGCGGGCAGAGTCCGGTTGCCTTCCATCAGGCCTGCGGTGTGCGGAAGCAACCGGGGCCTAGCTCAGGTTTCCCCCGGGGTACCCGAGGCTCAGGTGCAGGACGGGGGCCCGCCCGCACTCCGAGTTTGGGTGGTGGAAGGGAGGCCGGGCCCTGGAGCCCCATTTGCCCATTTCAGCTCCACTTGGGGTGGCAACGCTGTGTTTGTGCAGGATATTGTCCAGTGCGACCTGTCCGATTTGGGTTTAGGATTCCAGTGAGTCGGGTTTGAATTCTGACCCATAACTAGATGCACGTTATCTCGGTGCCTGACCTTCCACCTCTGTAAATTGAGGATTATGATAAATATCTCAGAACTGTGAAGATTAAGTGAAGTAACCCACGTAAAGAACTTGGCTTGGTTCCTGGTGAGTGGAGAGAGATGACAGCCTTGAGTTACTGGCCCAATACTCAAAGTTAAGGAAGAGACTGAGTTCAGTTCAGTCGCTCCGTGGTGTCCGACTCATTACGATCCCATGGACTGCAGTGTGCCAGGCTTCCCTGTCCATCACCAACTCCCAGTGTCTTTGCCTTCCATCAGGCCTGCGGTGTGCGGAAGCAACCGGGGCCTAGCTCAGGTTTCCCCCGGGGTACCCGAGGCTCAGGTGCAGGACGGGGGCCCGCCCGCACTCCGAGTTTGGGTGGTGGAAGGGAGGCCGGGCCCTGGAGCCCCATTTGCCCATTTCAGCTCCACTTGGGGTGGCAACGCTGTGTTTGTGCAGGATATTGTCCAGTGCGACCTGTCCGATTTGGGTTTAGGATTCCAGTGAGTCGGGTTTGAATTCTGACCCATAACTAGATGCACGTTATCTCGGTGCCTGACCTTCCACCTCTGTAAATTGAGGATTATGATAAATATCTCAGAACTGTGAAGATTAAGTGAAGTAACCCACGTAAAGAACTTGGCTTGGTTCCTGGTGAGTGGAGAGAGATGACAGCCTTGAGTTACTGGCCCAATACTCAAAGTTAGGAAGAGACTGAGTTCAGTTCAGTCGCTCCGTGGTGTCCGACTCATTACGATCCCATGGACTGCAGTGTGCCAGGCTTCCCTGTCCATCACCAACTCCCAGTGTCTACTCAGACTCATGTCCATTGAATCGGTGATGCCATCCAACCATCTCATCCTCTGTCGTCCCCTTCTCCTCCCACCTTCAATCTTTCCCAGCATCAGAGTCTTTTCCAGTGAATCAGTTCTTTGCATCAGGTGGTCAAAGTATTGGAGTTTCAGCTTCAGTATCAATTCTTCCAGTGAGTATTCAGGACTGATTTCCTTTAGGATGGACTGGTTGGATCTCCTTGCAGTCCAAGGGACTCTCAAGAGTCTTCTCCAGCACCACAGTTCAAAAGCATCGGTTCTTTGGCTCTCAGCTTTCTTTATAGTCCAACTCTCACATCCATACATGATCACTGGAAAAACCATAGCTTTGACTAGATGTACCTTTGTTGGCAAAGTAATGTCTCTGCTTTTGAATATGCTGTCTAGGTTGGTCATAACTTTTCTTCCAAGGAGTAAGCGTCTTTTAATTTCATGGCTGCAGTCACCATCTGCATTAAATACCTTTTGAATCAAAATGATTCAGAGATGCACATGTCACCAGCAAGGCTGCCCTGACAGTCCTTTAGTTGTGTGGGAGGCGAGTGTGTGTTGTTCTTTGCTAAACTGTGTTTTTCTGAATTCTAAGGGTGTGACAGATGTGTTGTGTGAAGCTTGTGACCAGTTGGGATGGACAAAGCCCACAAAGATCCAGATTGAAGCTATTCCTTTGGCCTTACAAGGTAGGTTGAAATTGAGTATGTGGTCTGTTTCAAGTTTAGTGTAAAGTTTCACATACTCAGTTAAATACTTAACCATGTTTGAGAGCTATTGCTTTGCCTACTTCAAGTGAAATAAACTCTGGTCAGTAAAGATAAAAAGTTCGTGGCTTTTTGGTTTTTTAAAAAGTAATTCTGTGGTCTTGATGGGCTTACTTTCTGCAGGGTGATTTATTGGCTTTTGTCTTTCCAGCATTTCTTTCTCAGTTTCTTCCCCTTTGCGTTGCAGTGTTAATTCTATCTTCATCCTTTTTTACCCTCACTGTAAAACTCTGCTAAGACTTCTTATCCAGTCCTGAAGCTTTAATGTGGTCTGCATCAGTGAGTTTCAGCCAGTGCTCATTGGAATCACCTGTGGATCTTTTAAAACTCGAGTGATTTCTGGGCTCCCGCCTAGACCTTCTGAATTGGAATTTCCAGGTGTGGGACCTAGGCATATATAGATATAAAACTTCATGGTTTACTCTGATGTGTCAGCACCTGGAGGAGCACCACTGTCCGATGCTCTTGCCTCCCACATCTGTATTTCTAGCCCATATTTTTTGGATGAACTCCAAACAAGTTTGTCCAAGTTGTTTTTAGATACTTCTTTCCAGGCTTACTGCAGAATCTCAAGTTCCCTGTATCCAAACCAGAGTCTTTTATTTTTCTCACCAGAACTAATTTCTCTGTAACCTGTATCTCAGTTTATGGCCTTTGAGTTTCCCAAGGTAGAAACCTCTGTGCCAGTCGGATTTTCTTTCCTTACTTTCTGTCTTTTATTTTTATTTTATTGAAATGTAGTTGATGTACAGTGACTGTCCCTTTTTGTTTGTTACCTTCTGTCTCTCACTTCACCTGGCCTCTGTTCAGGCTACCATCAAACTCCCCTCGTAGCCTCACTGAGGTCTCATTTTCCTGTGCTTTTCGCATTTTGGCCCTTGAGGTCACTTTAGAGTGTAAGGAGGAGAGTCACATTCAAGTTGCATCAGGGAAAATTTCTAGGTGAGGAATCCTTAGCAATCAAGTGCGGCGGTCGTTACTTGAAGGAAACCTCTCCCCTGGGTGCTGGGACATTGATTCAGTGTCCCAGCCTCTGGCCCTGGCCAAAGATTGCTTCCTTGGGGGCTACCTAGAGACAGTGGTTTTGGCTTGGGAATCAATTGCCAAATCTTCTCAGTTATGGCCTGATTGGGAATAACAGACCATTCTTTTTTTTATTTTTTAAAGTTTTTATTTTTACTTTATTTTGCTTTACAATACTGTATTGGTTTTGCCATACATTGACATGAATCAGCCACGGGTGCACATGAGTTCCCAATCCTGACCCCCCCTCCCACCTTCCACCCCATATCATCTCTCTGGATCATTCAAGAGCCCCAAGCATCCTGTATCCTATACTGAACATAGACTGGCGATTCGTTTCTTATGTGATAGTATACATGTTTCAATGCCATTCTCCCAAATCATCCCACCCTCTCCCTCTCCCACAGAGTCCAAAAGTCCGTTCTGTACATCTGTGTCTTTCAGACCATTCTTAAGGAATTATTTCTGGCATTCTTCCCTCAGGAGGAGCAGTATAGACAGTGATTACTGTTAAGCTCCTATGCCATCAGGCTTGGGGTTTATCTTCTCAAAGAGTCATGTCATGTCCTGTGTTAGTCGCTCAGTCATGTTCGACTCTCTGTGACCCTTGAACTGTAGCCCGCAGGCTCCTCTGTCCATGGGATTTTTCCAGGCAAGAGTACTGGAGTAGATTGCCATTTCCTTCTCCAGGGGATCTTCCCAACCCAGAGACAGAATCCAGCTCTCCCGTATTGCAGGTTGCTTCTTTACCATTTGAGTCACCAGGGAAGTCTTAAAGAGTGTTGATACTTAAAGGTCATGATACTCCCTGCCTAAAATCCTTCAGTTCTTCAGTCTTAAAGGAAGGCATGCAAACTCCTTAGCGTGGCTGTGGGTTTCCTCATTCTTCTCCTTTCCCCCTTGACTTCTGTGTTCTGGCTATGTTGTACTTTTCCCTCTCCTTACTCATTCTGTGTTCTTTAAAGCCTCTTTCCTCACACAAGACTGTCCTTTCTTTGCTGACCTCCAGATTTAATTTGCTTGTCACCTCTGTTAGCCTTTCCTGACTCCTCAAAGCAGTAAGTTACTCCTTCCTTTTTCACCCTGTCCTACAGGGACCTATCATATTATTATGTATTGCATATTTTACCCCTGGAGTTTGAGCTTATACAGGACAGAGACCTTGTCTTCTGTCTGATCAACCTCCTCCTCCCCTCAATTCATCAAATGTTCATTCATGGTCTGTGTTGTGCCCAGCATTTAGTCATATTTCCACCAATATGGGAATGATGCAGAGAGCATTTCTCTGCTATTATGTATATTCTTTGTCTTCTAGGTCGTGATATCATTGGGCTGGCAGAAACCGGCTCTGGGAAAACCGGCGCCTTTGCTCTGCCCATTCTCAACGCATTGTTGGAGACACCCCAGCGTCTGTTTGCCTTAGTTCTCACCCCTACTCGGGAGCTGGCTTTTCAGATCTCAGAGCAGTTTGAAGCCCTGGGGTCTTCTATTGGGGTGCAGTGTGGTAAGTGTTGGGAGAAAAGGACTCTTCACAGTTTCTTCACAGGTTGAGCATAAATGTGAAAGGGAATGAAAGGAAGTGTTGTTAATATAAGTTCACTGACCTAGAATGCTGATTGGGTATTTTAGCTTTGGGGAAAGTTGTTATAAGCGAAGATAAATGAAAGTAGAAATCTGGCATTGGCTTAAAAGATGTCCACTGCATTATGGAAACAAAATTAAGGATCTCTTTTTAATATTCTTTTTATTTCTGTAGCTGTCATTGTAGGTGGAATTGATTCAATGTCCCAATCTCTGGCCCTGGCCAAAAAACCACATATAGTGATAGGTGAGTAACTGACACCAGTAAAAGGTGCTGGTGAGGATGAATTTCAGAAAAATCTGCTGATGCTCTGTGTAATTTGTTTGTGCGGAAGGTGTTTGAAGAGTGGAATTCTGATTGGTGGGGGAGGTCACTCCCTTTCTGTCCTTTTTCTTAAACGTGTCCTCAACCTTTCTTGTTAGCAACTCCTGGCCGACTGATTGACCACTTGGAAAATACGAAAGGTTTCAACTTAAGAGCCCTCAAGTACTTGGTCATGGATGAAGCAGACCGAATCTTGAATATGGATTTTGAGACAGAGGTGAGCTCTTAACTTCTTTTGTCCTCTTAGAACTTCTCAGGTGCCCCATTTCAAAGTCTGATTCATAGCTCACTTGCTTTTGGAGCACTTAGCATTGTCAGTTAATTTAACATATCTACTGCTTTTCTTTTTTATTGAAAGATGGTTGATTTACAATATTATATTGCTTTTAGGAGTACAGCATAGTGCTTCAGTATTTTTATAGATTATGCTCCATATACTCCATTTAAGATTATTACAGAATAATGACTCTGTGTCCCTGTGCTGGTACAGTATATCCTTGTTGCTTTTAAATTTAATTAATTTTGAAATTGAAGCATTATTGATGTACAGCGTTTCTGGTATATAGCAAAGTAATTTAGTTATACAGATAACTATGTGAGTATATGTGTGTATGTTCTTTTCCCCATTCTGTTCCATTATAGTTTCTTACAAGATATTGAAAATAGTTCCCTGTCCTATATAATAGGACCTTGTTGTTTATTTACTTTATACACAGTATTTTGCATCTGCCAATCCCAAACTATTAATTTATCTCCCCTGCTTCCTCTTGGTAACCTTAAGTTTGTTGTCTATGTCTGTGAATCTGTTTCCTAAATAAGTTAATTTGTACTGTTTTTTAGATTCTACATGTAAGTGATATCATAGGATTTGTCTTTGTCTGACTTCACTTAGGATAATAATCTCTAGGTCTATCCATGTTGTTGCAGATGGCATTGTTTCATTTTTAATGGCTGAGTACTATTATATTGTATAATATACCACCACTTTATCCCTCAGGCTATTGTAAATTAGTCTCGGCATCCTCTTTAGAATATAGTCTGACTTTTGAGGGGGAGATAGATTAGGAATTTAGGATTAACATATACAGACTATTATATATAAAATAATAGGACCTACTGTATAGCACATGGAATGGTATTCAGTATTTTGTAATAACCTGTGCTGGGGGGGCTTCCCTGGTGGTTCAGACAATAAAGAATCTGCCTGCAATCCAGGAAACGTGAGTTTGATCCCAGTGTTGGGAAGATCCCCTGCAGAGGGGAATGGTAACCTACTCCAGTGTTTTTGCCTGGAGAATTCCATGGACAGAGGAGCCTGGCAGGCTGCAGTCTGTGGGGTCACAGAGAGTCAGACTCTTCCTCTTGGTAACCTTAAGTTTGTGTCTATGTCTGTGAATCTGTTTCCTAAATAAGTTAATTTGTACTGTTTTTTAGATTCTACATGTAAGTGATATCATAGGATTTGTCTTTGTCTGACTTCACTTAGGATAATAATCTCTAGGTCTATCCATGTTGTTGCAGATGGCATTGTTTCATTTTTAATGGCTGAGTACTATTATATTGTATAATATACCACCACTTTATCCCTCAGGCTATTGTAAATTAGTCTCGGCATCCTCTTTAGAATATAGTCTGACTTTTGAGGGGGAGATAGATTAGGAATTTAGGATTAACATATACAGACTATTATATATAAAATAATAGGACCTACTGTATAGCACATGGAATGGTATTCAGTATTTTGTAATAACCTGTGCTGGGGGGGCTTCCCTGGTGGTTCAGACAATAAAGAATCTGCCTGCAATCCAGGAAACGTGAGTTTGATCCCAGTGTTGGGAAGATCCCCTGCAGAGGGGAATGGTAACCTACTCCAGTGTTTTTGCCTGGAGAATTCCATGGACAGAGGAGCCTGGCAGGCTGCAGTCTGTGGGGTCACAGAGAGTCAGACACATGAATAACACACATGCACATTTACACATAGTGGAAAACAATCTGAAAAAGAGTATATATATGTGAATCACTTTGCTGTACACTTGAAATGGTGTAAATCAACTGTACTTCAATTAAAAAACAAATAGTTGGGCAAAAAGCCTGTATATTATATGTAGTCTGACTTTGATTTTAGAGATAAGAAATATCAAAACCAGATTTTCTTTTCCATTTCATTTGATTTCAACATCTTCTATCTTTTCTTTGACAAGAAGTTCTTTATAACTTACTTAGTTGATTAATGCTTCTTCTTTCCTGTTCTCTTAGGTTAGCTATACTGTACTGATTTGAAATGTTCTTTTCTCTAATCAGCATTATATTTTGATAGCGTCAGGTGTGCTACCTGATAGTATATATTCAGTAAGTCTTAGCTGAATTGAATCAAAGGTTTGAGTTCCCAAATCCCCACTGTGAGTATTTAGTTTGTGATCCCTTATCTCCTTCACAAAATACTTTTGCACGTTTCCAGTGTAAATGTCACGTTGGTATCCTTTGCTCTTTCTGCCTTAGGTTGACAAGATCCTCAAAGTGATTCCTCGAGATCGGAAAACATTTCTCTTCTCTGCTACAATGACCAAGAAGGTGAACTTTTCTAGGACTTCTCTTTTCTTCTTTATAAAAATCGATAAGTAGAAACAGTCCCGGTAACAAGAATAAAAACAGAGGACTTAGGAATCAATGTACTAATCTAGGTGTCCTTTCTCCAGGTGCAAAAACTTCAGCGAGCGGCGCTGAAGAACCCTGTGAAATGCGCCGTCTCCTCCAAGTACCAGACGGTTGAGAAGTTGCAGCAGTATTATCTTTTCATTCCTTCCAAGTTCAAGGTGGAGTGTTTACTCTGATCATTCCTGCCTCTCCCCCTCCTCCTTCATCACAGTGTCTGAAAGTGTCAGCTCTTGATTAGCCAAGTGCTGTTTGTTTTAGAGCTCATGCCGCGTTTACATTTATCACTGATAACGCCCAGCATTCCGGGAATTCACAGTGTATTAAACCAGAGTAGTGAAGTCATGATATAATCCCGTCCTAAGCCCATCCTTGAGGTAGTTTTTCTTTGGTCTGCTTGTTCTGTGGCTTTTTTTGTGGGCAGCGGACCCTGGTCTTGTCCTCTGATGTGAGGGCTTTGCGTGCTAGCTGAGCCCAGATCACCTTGTGCTTGGAGTAGGCTGTGTGTGTTACTCTGGATTCTCAGAGATGATAATGATAAAGCTGATTAAGGGGTGCAGGGCTGCCAGCCGAGGGTCTGGGTAATTGAGAAGCAGCTAGAGGCTTAGTCTTTTGTGTAGTTTGTATGCCCCGGACTCTGACTTTCTTCCAGGTTCAGTTACATGTATTGTTTTGGCTTTGTGACTTAGGATACCTACCTGGTCTATATTCTGAACGAGTTGGCCGGGAACTCCTTTATGATATTCTGCAGCACTTGTAACAACACTCAGAGGCAGCTCTGCTGCTCCGAAATCTTGGATTCACCGCCATTCCCCTCCATGGACAGATGAGTCAGGTAACTATTCTTCAGCATCATTAATGAGAAAGATGAGCCTCACGGCAGGAGGTTTCTGCAGTAGCAGCATGTGACGCTGATGCGTCCTTCTGGAGTTGTCCTGGTGTTACGGCTTTCAAGTGTTGCTGTCAATGCTGCTTCCTCCTTTCAGGATAGCAGGAGGCTCCAGTTAGAACATTCCACAGGTAGTTGTCTGGTGTGGAAGCTGCAGAGTTGATTTATTCAGCATGTGTGCATGCTAAGTTGCTTCAGTTGTGTCAGACTCTGTGGTACCCCACGGACTGTAGCCTTCCGGGCTCCTCTGTTCTGGAATGGGTTGCCAGGCCAGGGGTCCTGGAGGCGGTCTCTTACATCTCCTGCATCGTCAGGCAGGTTCCGTACCACTAGCACCACCTGGGAAGCCCGATTTGTTCAGCCCTTGTGGTAAACTATTTCCCAGTTGCCTTTCTGTCATGTTTGACAGTGTTTTATGTTAGTATTTTCTAGTTTTAGTCTTAGACCTTTTTTTTTTTTTTTTTGCTTTCATGTTTCCTTTTGACCCGTGAAGCCCAGTTAGACTGAAGGGGAAACATCATTTAAAAAATTTCTTTCTTGGTTCTTGTATCTATTTAGTGTGTCTAATTTGTGTGTCTTGGATTTCCAAGATTCCTTAGATTTTCAAGGTGAAAATTCTTTCCATTTCTTTTCACTGTTTCAGAGCAAGCGCCTGGGATCCCTTAATAAATTTAAGGCGAAGGCTCGTTCCATTCTTCTAGCAACTGATGTTGCAAGCCGTGGTTTGGACATACCCCATGTGGATGTAGTGGTTAACTTTGACATTCCTACCCATTCCAAGGTGAGTCTTGTTGCTGACCTGACTTTCTCACCCCAAATATTTTTCTTTTCTTTTTCTTTCTTTTCCTTTCTCCTTCCTGACTCCTTTCCTTTCTTCCTCTCTAATTCTCTCTCTCTCCTTTCTTTTTTTTTTGAATTGAGGTGTAACTGACATGTAACATTATATTAGTTTAGGTATAAAATGTGTTGGTCCAGTATTTGTCTATATTGCAGAATGGTCACAGTAAATCTAGGTAGCATCTGTCACCATGCACAATTGCACTTTTTTCTTTTTTCTTTTGCTGAGAACTTCTAAGATATTTTCCCTTAGCAACTTTCAAAGGTGCAGTACCATGTTTTTAACTCTTGTCCACAAGTTGTACATTACATCCCCAAGACTTATTTTATAACTGAACTTTGTACCTTTTGACCTCTTTCACCCATTTCTCATACACACATCCCTGCCTCTGGCGACCACCAAACCTATTTTCCGTATCTGTGAGCTCAGTTTTTTGTTGTTGTTAGATTTCCCGTATAAGTGAGATCTCTGTACTTGTCTCTAACTTATTTTACTGAGTCGAATACCTTCATGGTCTAGCCAGTGTTGTCACAAACAGGAAGGTGTCATTCATTTTTATGGCTGAATGCTAGTCCATTGTATCCAAAGTGTATTTCTTTTATCATCCGAGCCATCAGGGAAGCCCCCAAAGTGTATTTCTTAATGTTTGTTGTCTTCCTTTAGTTACAGTATTGGGCTGTGTGTGTATGTGTGTCCTTGGTTGTTTAAGTATCAGAAATTAGGAAACTCTTGATCTGTTCATTCTCCTCATCTTGCACTTGCCTGTGCACGTGATGTTAATGAACGTGAAGGCAGGAACCCAGGAGAGGGGCAAGGTGCTCACCGTCAGAGGAGCAGACGCACCACGTGCTGGCCTCTGTTGGTCTACCTGATGAGAGTGCAGCTTGTGGTCCTCAGCCATCCCAGGGCTTTGCAGCCTGGGCACCATGAACACCTCAGGCCAGGAGCTCTCTGTTGTGTGGCTGTCCTCTGCACTGTAGGATGCTTAGCATTCCTGGCCGCTACCCACAGGTGACTGGCCACCAGGCATGTTTCCAGACAGCTCATAGATGCTCCCTGGGGAGGACAGAACTGCCCCCGGTTGAGAACACTAGTGTGTCTCGATTTTGTATTAAACTGCTGTAGACGAGGTGCTCTCGCATAGGGTTTTCACAGTAACTCTGAGTTTGACAGTGGGTTTGTGCCCCTGTCTTGTAGACAGAAACCATGGTTCAGGAGGTTCTGGGACTTGCAGACAGTTGTGTCGTTGGTTGGGATGAGGGGAAGCAGAGCTGTGTGACCCAGGTCTTCTACCTCTTGACCCAGGTCGTTTTCCTCTATCTGTGACTGTGTCCGTGGAGATGTGCTTTGTGGATTCATCTTTCTATAAAAGAAAGGAAAAGGGGAGGGGGGTAGTCAGTTTTGTGCTGTGAGGAGAATTTAAAAAGTGAGGCAGATATATTTCAATGGATTGCCTGTCTGTTTCTCCACGTTCCAGGACAGATCTGTTTTCTTTCAAAGATTGGCAGGAACACTTTACATACACAGTTTTTAATTCATATTCCAGCTGACTCAGAGTTACTTGCCCATTGTGTTTCAGGATTACATCCATCGAGTAGGTCGGACGGCTCGAGCTGGGCGCTCTGGAAAGGCTATTACGTTTGTCACACAGTAAGTGACCCGACTTCAGGGCAGAGCAATGTAGAGAAAGAAGCAGAACCCTGGGGCCAACTCACTTGGAACCTGACTCCACCTTTCACTGTAGTAGGCACAAAGCCTTCCTCATCCCACCTCCATCATTTGTAAAATGGAAACAGTAATACCAGCCTAGCAGGGTTTTGATGAAGACTGGAGACGTATATGTAAAGAGCATATACTGCATGTATGGAGTGGAGGACTTGGTGTATAAAAGCACATACACCAAAACCCTGTTCTTTCTTTTAACGTCTGGAGCCAGAGAACAGTGACCATTCCCTCAGCTCACCATATCACAATAACCATTTTTCTGATGTTGTTTTTAAAGGAACGAACTGTGACGTGTCCTAGGCTGTTCGGGAGTCAGGGATGTGGTGGGGGGTTTTCTGCTGGGCTCTGCACAGCAGATTGTGTTTAATCAATATTCTGAAAAGGAATATAGGTTTGACATTACTGAAAACCGTGGCTCCTGTTGTGTCATCGTTTTCGGATGGACAGACGGACGTGTACATTGTCAGCTAGCCAGAGCGGTGTCCACTTCCCTTCCTCAGGTACGACGTGGAGCTCTTCCAGCGCATAGAGCATTTGATTGGGAAGAAACTGCCTGTCTTTCCAACCCAGGACGACGAAGTCATGATGCTGACGGAACGTGTGACTGAGGCCCAGAGGTTTGCCCGAATGGTATGCAGCTCGTTCACTTGCTTATTTCTGGCTGTGCTGGGCTTTCATCGGGCACAGGCTTTCTCTAGTTGCAGCGAGCTGAGGCTACTCTCCAGTTGCGATGCGAGGGCTTCTCATCGTAGCGGCTTCTCTTGCTGCTGAGCATCGGCTCTCTGGTGCCCGAGCCTCAGTAGCTGTGACGCATGGACTCTGGAGCACAGGTTCAGTAGTTGTGGCTCAGGGGGTTGGTTAGTTAGTTGCTCTGAGACATGTGGGATCTTCCCGGACCAGGATCGAAACCATGTCTCCTGCACTGGCAGGCAGATTCTTTACCATGGAGCCACCAGGGAAACCCCTACAATGCCTTTTCTCACCAGCTTCTTTTCTCTTTCTGCATGCAAGACACTTTATTGTGTTAATCCTCAATAAACGGCATTATCTTATTCCAAGTGTAAGGTGAGTATACTAAAACATAGAGATGCAGGCAGTTTGCTTTTGACCCTGTAACTAAATGGTCAAATCAGGGATTGGACTCAGTCTGATCACAATGACTACATTCATTCCCAGCCACCGTTTGTGGTGGCAGGAACAGTGAGGCAGGAAAATCTTTGAACTTGAGATGAGAAGATGCAGCTGTGAGCTGTGAGTCTGGACAAGGTGTCTGACCTCTCAGAGTCAGTTCCTCTCCTGTAGATGAGGAAGAGTAGTTACCTTGGAGACAGAGTTAATGAGCATCAGATAAGCCGTGGTGGACAGTGTAGTTCCTGAGAGCGGCTGTAGGGGGAGCAGTGGAGACAGAAGCTCTAGAGGAAAAGGCTTGCCAGTGCCCTGTTATCCCAGGAGTGCTGCTCTGAGGGAAGAGACTTAGTGCATGGGGCGCTTTCTCAGTAGCTGAGGTATGGTCTTGTTTTTCTGCCCACATGGAAGTCTTGGTGTTTTTGTTTATAAAAAATTTGATGTGTGTTGGAAAACATTTTTTAGAAAACATAGAAAGGATTAGAATAGTGAGACACATAATCCACCCCCCACAGAAAACCATTGATTACATTTGGCTGTTTTTCTTTAGCCATAATGACTTTATCCAGTTTGTATATGACTTTATCTAAATGTGTATTGTTTTTTCTGTTTCAACTAATTGAGATTAATGTGATCCCATTGTTTTGTTTTTCTTTCACATTTTAAACTCTATTCAAAAGTCTTCATTTAGGCTGCATGTTAGCACTCATTTGATTCAGGCACCAAACTTGGCTAAACATAGCGGCAGGACTAATTTCTTAGAGTCACTGAAAGTTCCTTCACTACCTTCTGAATTGGCAAGGGAAGTCAGATTATGTGTTCTAGACAGTTAGTAGCTGAGGAGGATGAATTCAGTTTTTTAAAAACAGCACCACTTGTAGGTTTTAGAGACTGTTACCTTAGATGCTAGCATCTTAAAATTCTCATGCCATCCCTTCTTAATGATTCCGTTATGAATATGTAACATGCTTTCCATTGATATGTGTTCACGCTTTTCCCAGTTTTATCTATTTCAGTTAATAACTGTGTTGAGCATCCTGCTATATACAGCTTTGCACACTTGTTTCCTTAGAATAAATTCCTAGACATAGAATCAATTGTTGAGTGGAGAATACACAGTTCAAATTCATACAAAATGCCCAGTTGTTCTCCGGGAAAGCTATAGCAGCTTACACGATGTATGTGACATTGTATATGGCACAGTGTCTGTGCCTCCCCCCTGCCCTGACCAGTATTGCCATTCTCTTAAATCTTTGCTAGTATGCCATATGAAAATGGTAGCTTCCTGTTTTCTTTTTTTTTTTTTAATCTTTGATGACTAGTTAGATTAACAGTTTTGTATATTGGGATTTTGGTTTTATTTCTTTGCTAATGTGAGGTGTTAGGGAATTACTTAGGGTTTGTTTTATTTTTATTTTTTTAAATAAATGAATTTTCTAATTTATCAAGATTTTATTTATCTGTCTTGCCAGCTACACCAGGTTTCTTAGTTGCAGCATGTGGGGTCTATTAACAGTTCCCTGACCAGGGATCGAGCCAAGCCTCCTGTGTTGGAAGCAGGCACTCTTAGCCACTGGACTGCCAGGGAAGCAGAGGGTTTGATTTGATGGAATGGAGACCAGGATGTGTTAGCCTCAGTGACAGTAGTTCACGGTCAACCCCGTCCTTTCTGTTTGTTGCAGGAGTTAAGGGAGCATGGAGAGAAGAAGAAGCGCTCGCGGGAGGATGCTGGGGACAACGATGACACGGAGGGTGCGATCGGCGTCAGGAACAAGGTGGCCGGAGGAAAAATGAAGAAGCGGAAAGGCCGTTAATCTCTTGTAAGGACTTGGTTTCTACCTTCTGCTCTGTGGAAGAGGATTGAAGGAGAGAATGGGACCTCTTCCTCAGGCCAGTCTGTCAGCGTTGTGTCCGGACGGCCCGGCTCCTACAGTACTGGGCCCCCTTCCGTGTGTTCGAGCGTTGTTGCTGAGGGACGTCGTCACAGTGCTGACGTCGAGCCTCGGACTGGCCTTCCACTGTGGTTACACGTTCCTGACGTGAGGAGCACGTGCTCTCCTGTCCCTTCACACCCTTCACACAGACCTGGGCTTTTTCCAGCCGCAAGTCAAGGACTGGGCTAATGAAGCCCTCAACCTGTAACTGTAAAGGAAAGGGATGTTTATATCTAAAAACAGTGGTACTTAAGCAGTCTCAGCTTGTGTTTCATGACTCTGAATGGGAAGTCATAAATTTAAGTATTATTATAAAAAAATGCAGACTCCTTCAAGACCTTTTTGTGTTAAAGACTTCATAGAAGGAGACTTTGCTGGGGGTGACTTTGTCTGGTTGCGGCTAGCGTGGACCGCTCTTCATTGCGGTGCACAGCTTTCCCGTTGCAGGGGCCTTGCCTGTGGGGGCTGCTGGCTCTAGGTGCCCAGCTCCAGTAGTTTCACCTCATGGGCTCAGTAGTTGTGGCACATGGGCTTAGTTGCTCCAAGGCATGTAGAATCTTCCCGGACCAGGGATCAAACCTGTGTCCTCTGCATTGGCAGGCAGATTCCTAACCCACTGTGCCTCCAGGGAAGTCTTCCATGTACATCGTAATGGAAAGTGCATGTTGTGTTTCTTGAAGTGTTAAGTCAGAAGTGAAAAGTAGATGTCAGTAAAATTCTCTGTGGGAATCAAGTGTGGACCGTTGATTGCAGGAAGATCTTTGTGAATATGGTGGGTGGGGTGCCCGCCACTGGGGGCTAATTCTCCCTTAGTGTATTTCCTGTTGGGACTCTCCAGAGCAGCGTAGATAACGGTAGCTCTGTCTCCCTCTGAGCCAGTGGTTAGGAGCCAGTGGATGATTGTTATTTCAACTCAGTGAAAGACTTTAGAGCAGGCTGAATTTGAATCAGGTTGTGGGTGGTGGGATTCCCAGGTAGCTCAGATGGTAAAGAGTCTGCCTGCAGTGCTGGTAGACCCAGGTTTGATCCCTGGGTCAGTAAGATCTCCTGGAAAAGGAAATGGCAACCCCGTCCAGTATTCTTGCCTAGAAAATCCCATGGATGGAGGAATCTGACAGGCTATAGTCCATGGTGTCACAAAGAAGCAGACACGACTGAGCAACTTCACTTTGTGGGTGGTGCGTAAGAAGAGACTAATTATTCTGAAGAAATCTGAGCTTTTTAAATAGGATCCCAAACCTAGGGTCTGTGGACCCCTCAGGTACATGCATATTTCTGCAGAGACTAAAAAGGACAGAAACGTAAAGCTTAGCTGCTTTCTCTGAAGTGCTTTAGAGTATGCTTTGCTAGGTTGGGAAGATGGGCCACTAAGGGAAGAAAGGTGGATGATGTGTCTTCAGGCGTATTGGTGGGTCCAGACCATAAACTACAGTCTCAGACAGAATGAGTAGAGATATCCTTGTGAAGGGCAGCAGGCACAGAAATGAATGTGATCCAGGTGCAAATGAGGACGAAACCCTGGGTTTGTATCACAATCAGGCTGTTCTTCATGCTCCATGTCCGCCAAGGCAAGATTGTGAAGTCTTGAGTCTCCTGGGGCTCTTGTAACTGAGTTTCCCTGGTGGCTCAGACAATAAAGACTCCGCCTGCAATGCAGGAGACCTAGGTTCAACCCCTAGGTTGGGAAGATTCCCTGGAGAAGGAAATGGCAAACTACTCCAGTGTTCTTGCCTGGAGAATTCCATGGACAGAGAAGCCTACTGGGCTACAGTCCATGGGGTCATGGAGTACAATGTGCATATCACAAAGTACCACAGAGTGGGGCATAAAAGAACAGCAGCTTGTTGGGTCAGAGTTGTGTAATCTAGAAGGCCAGGATCAAGATGTCACCAAGGCTATGTTGCATCTGAAACCTCCCGAGAAGGGTCTGTCCTTGCCTCTTCTAGCTTTTGGTAGTTGCTGGTGGTCCTTGGCTTGTGAAAACAGCTCCAGTCTCTGCTCCCGTCTTCACATAACCTTCCCTTCTGTGTGTCTGTGTTTTTACATGGGCTTCTTGTAAAGATGCAGTAGTTGAATTTAGTTGTTTTTAGTTGCTAGGTTGTATCTGACTCTTTGTGGCCCCATGAACTGTGGCACACTAGGCTTCCTTATCTCTCACTATCTCTGAGCTTGCTCAAACTGTCCATTGAGTCGTTGATGCCATCCAACCATCTCATCCTCTCTCACCCACTTCTCTTGCCCTCAGTCTTTCCCAGCATTGGGGGTTTAGGTCACACCCTACTCCAGTATGACTTCGTCTTGACTCATTATATTTACAAAGATCCTAGTTTCAAATAAGGTCATATACTGGCATTCCATGTAGACATGGATTTTGTGGAGACACTTCAACCCAATACAGACTGTCTTTCTGGACTGCTACATTTGGGGGTGGGGGTTAAGACTGTGTTGTGGAGTACAACTGGTAGATAGAGTTAATTACAAAGAAAATGGAGAAAAGACAGGAAGTAGCTTCCCCAGTGGCTCAGTGGTAAAAATCCGCCTGACAATGCAGGAGACGTGAGTTCGATCCCAGGGTCAGGAAGATCCTCTGGAGGAGGGAATGGCTACCCACTCCAGTATTCTTGCCTGGGAAAACTCATGGACAGAGGAGCCCAGGGGGCTATAGTCCATGGAGTTGGCAGAGTCAGACACTACTGAGTATGCATGCACACAAGTCTTCAGAAATGGTAGGATGGCTAGAATACAGAAATTTACAATGACATCGTCTTAAATGAAAATTGTCTCTGCAGTCAAGGGCCCAAAGGTCTAGTTTTAGAAGTGGGGAAGGAGGTCTCTAGCCTTTCTTCTAGTCCCATCTTGGTATAATTTCTTAGTTCTGCTTTCCTGATTGAGGACACAGGGCTTTAAAATAATCAACCATCTTCCCCCACCTCCCAGCTGCAGTCAATTCCCACACCTAACTTATATGACTTAGAGGGATTATCTTGCAGTAGTTAGTGATGCTGCCCCAGAGAAAATTCTCCCTTATTTCTCTTCTGAATCATAGAGCCACTTTATACAGTATTCATTGTATCATGATGTCATGATACTAACCAACCTGGTTTTACTTCCTTCCTCTGTGCTGGGCCAAATTGAAATGAGGAAAGTATCTTTACCTTATGAAGGGAGGGGTCTTAGGATCCCAAACAGAGCTATGCTTTTCCCAGCAGTCATGTATGGTTATAAGAGTTGGACCATAAAGAAGGCTGAGTGCCGAAGAATTGATGCTTTCAAATTGTGGTGCTGGAGAAGACTCTTGAAAGTCCTTTGGACAGAAAGGAGATCAACCCTGAATGTTCATTGGAAGTACTGATGCTGAGGTTGAAGCTCCAATACTTTGGCCACGTGATGTGAAGAGCCGACTCATTGGAAAAGATCCCGATGCTGGGAAAGATTAAGGGCAGGAGAAGGGGGCAACAGGATGAGATCGCTGGATGGCATCACTGATTCAATGGACATGAGTTTGAGCAAACTCCAGCAGATAGTGAAGGACAGGGAAGCCTGGTGTGCAGCAGTCTATGGGGTCACAAGGAGTCAGGCACCACTTAGAGACTGAACAACAGCATAGGATCCCAGCGCTGGGGTTTCAGCCGAGTAGGCAGATCTAAGCTTAAAGCAGGCCCAGAATTCCAGGCTCTGGAATTTAAGGGCAGTCTGAGAGGATTCTAGAAGTTGCTGGGAGGGATCTAGACTCAACTAGATTATCATGTTCTCAGTCCTTCAAAAATGTGATGAAGGACTTCCCTGGTGGTCCAGTGATTGAAAATCCACCTTCCAGTGCAGGGGACAACAGGTTCCATCCCTAATCAGGGAAGTAAAATACCACCTGCCACAGGGTAACCAGGCCCACAAGCTGCAACGAAGACCCAGTGCAGCCAAGAGAAATGGATATCCTAGACTTGGCTGACTCTAGGAACATCTGGTTTATAGCCAGAGTATTTCCCAGGTAAGTTCCTACCTGCAGATCTAGCCCCAAATCCAAATCCAAGACTACCTGCCCCAGGTCCTTCAAAGCCCTGAGGAATGAGACCAGAAAGAGCTACGGACTGTGGTGCTGGTCACAGAAAACGAAGGCGTCCACGTTCTCAAGAGCAGGTAACAGAACATCAAGCAAGTATGCGCCAGAAACCTGAATGCAGCATCAGAGAGTAGACAAGTTTTAATCCACATAGTTCTCAAGGTGAAATCCAGCCTCGGGGCTGATAGTAAATCAGCGTGTGAGTCACCCCTCTTTAGCTGGAACGACAAGAGACCCAGACCCCAGCTCTAGAGACTCAAGGGCTACCCACACCCACGTTCCTTTTCATGCCTCACCTGTCACAGGTATGCACTAAAGACGCCAGCCAAAAATAACTGCAGAAACTTGAACTCTGAGAAGTCATACTAACCAGTCTCACCTGGAGTGAAGAGCTGACTTGTGTCAAGTGGAAGAGAGATGGGGGGGCGGAAATATGGGCTCATATAGAGACTAGAATCTCTAGGAGGTGGACCTGATATCTGTTTATATTCTTAAAGTTTTTATCTGTTCATGGTCCACCCAGTACTTTCCCAAAATGTCATCCTTCATTAACCCACGGGTGCCATCTAGGGACTGGAAGAAACTGGAGGGACATGGAGCGCAACAGAGGAGTGTGGAAACAGTCTCCGTCAAGAAACTGTTTGTAGCTCTGTGACCTTGTGGAGTTGTTGACCCTCTCACTCTTTAACACAGAAATAAGAGCATCTCTCCCATCTGCCTCACAGAGTCTTTTTTAAAAATTAAAAAAAATTATTAAAAATTTATGTTGGCTGCGCTGGGTCTTGGTTGGGGTGCCCAGCCTTCTCTAGTTGCAGCATGCAGGCTCTCTGGTCTGAGGTCCGTAAGCTTTGTTGTCCTGAGGCATGTGGGATCTTAGTTTCCTGGCCAGAGATTGAACCTACATCCCCTGCGTTGGAAGGTGGGTTCTTAACCACTGGACCACCAGGGAAGTCCTGACTCACAGAGTCTTGAACCGGGTTTTATTTGTTTTTTAACTCTCCTTTCCAGCGTCTGCTCTCTCGCAGCCCTGTGGCAGGTAGCAGGAAGACAGTACTGAACAGTTGAGTGCTGCCTGGGCTGAACTCAGTCTTAATGTATTGTGATTGTGCTCACCCAGTGGGCAGGGACCACAGCCTTCTTGTGGATGTGATTCTTAACATCCTGCAGAGCCCGGCACACAGAAGTTTCAATATCTGTCATTTTCTGTAACAGACTGTGTATCAGCAATTTCACACTTGTCTCTAGTTTCTTCAACAATCTTGAAAGGTGGGTATTATTATCCCCATTATAAGCTAAGGAGCCAGACTATCCAGTTGTGAGACCTTGGGCAAAGTATTCAACCTTTTCTTGTTTCAATTTCCTTATCTGAAGAAACATAGATAGTAATAAAGCTACCTTGTGAGGTTTAAATGGACTATACAGTGGCTCTTCCTTATAATGATTAGTAAGTGTTAGCCATTGTGATTGTCATTATCTTTGGTATTATTACAGATGAAGAGTGCATAAGCATTAATAGCTTGCCCATACAGTTTGTCATACAGCTCATAAGGGACCCAATTTGATGCCAAGTTTCTACTCTTTATCCTAAATACTTTGTGTATTATGTGTACATGTATAATTTCATATTATTCATTCACCAAGTGCTTACTTATTGAAGATCAAATCATCGTTTATATTTTTTTCCTTTGGAAAAAAATGTGTTCCACCTAACAAAGAAGTATGTGGCACAAAAGGGCTTTCAAACCCATTTATAGATCTGAATGTTCAGGTGGGAGGCTATGATATTTTCATTTTCACCAGTAGATGGCAGAAGGGAGAAAAATACCCCAGAATGGGAAGTTTTCACTGTGGCCTGTTTAAAGGGCTCTTTGTCTGATATTTGGCCCACAGTGATGAAGGGCTGGGGCTCAGGGTGGCTATGAGAACCACCTTCAGGTATCTGAAGGTGTCAGCCTTCATGAGGATCTACGAGGTTGACCTAGAATTTGGGGACTGGGAGATAAACTGAAATTCAGATGTTGTAAGAAGAAAAGTTACATTCCTCTGTTATCTCTTGCTCACAGTTCCAGCCGGCATTCCCTCCTTTTTGGGCCACAGGCAGCTTTGTTCTTTTCCAAATCTCCTGGGATTTTGATAAAGGCCCTTGCCCTCCATTTATGCCCTCTGCACCCCCCACCCCGGTCTGTAACCTCAGAGCGCTGTGCATCTCTCCACACACCACCCCGCGTATCATCGCTTGCCCACTACACGCTTGTGTTTCTGAATGTGACTTTGTCAGCCATGAATCCCTCTTCTACTATGTGCCACTCAGTTGTATCCAGGACTCTGTGACCCCATGGACGGTAGCCCGCCAGGCTCCTCTGTCCCTGGAATTTTCCAGGCAAGAATACTGCAGGGGGTTGCCATTTCCTCCTCCAGGGGATCTGCCAGACTCAGGGATTGCATCCGCATCTCTTGCTTCTCCTGCACTGGCAGGTCGGTTCTTGACCACTGAGCCACCTGGGAAGCCCCCTTTCACTGCATATCCGTCTAGTTCCTCATAGCTCAGTTGGTAAGTCATCTGCCTGCAATGTAGGAGACCTGGGTTTGATTCCTGGGTCAGGAAGATCCCCTGGGTCAGGAAGATCTCCTGGAGAAGGAAATGGCAACCCACTCCAGTATTCCTGCTGGAGAATCCCATAGACAGAGGAGCCTGGTGGGCTACAGTCCACCAGATTGCAAGAGTCGGACAGGACTTAGCGACTAAACCACCACCACCAAGTTTTGTTAAGCCCTCACTCCTTTGTCCAATAAGCCTATTGCTGGTTAGCTAATGAGTCACTTGCTGGTCCATTCTGTCCTGAAGACATGTCTTTCAGCTCCAAGTGATGGGGAATTGTCTTTTCGGTTCCAAAAGAGGAGTGGTAGCCGCATGCAGGTGAGGTGTGCTAACTCCACTGTAACTGATTTCTGTGCTGGCTTTTCCCACGCATTCCTTTCAGGGGAGGAGTCCACAGGTGACTCCTGCCCAATATCCAACCTCTTTGAAACTCTCCAACTCAAGCTGTTCCCTCCAGCGCCAGCTTCAAACCAACATCCTTATTGTGTTTTCTGGGTGGGTCAAGAGCATGGAGACCATGAGAAGGTCTCTTATTTGACATGCTTCTATTTGTGTGTTTGTAATGGCTTGTTTGTGGTTCTTTACATAAGGATTTAGAGAGCCTGCTGTGAGCTAGGCATGTGCTAGCTGCTTGGCATCTGCTATTTTAGTAACTGGACGTAATGAGTCATTTCTTACGGAAACAGAAAAGCTTCTTCGTGGCATTTTAAAACCTCAGTGTGGTCACTCCTTATTCACTCCTTATTCTACATCTTCAGTGATTTTTTTAAAAGATTAAAAAAAAATGCAGACTATTTGAAAGTCTTTATTGAATTTGTTACAGTATTCCTTCTGTTTTATGTTTTGTTTTTTTGGTTCTTAGCTCCCCAAACAGGCTTCAAACCTGCATCCCTGCAAAATCGTAATCACTTGACCACAAGGGAAGGCCCCATGATTTCTTAAATTCATCCAAGGATGTTCAGGAAATTGGCATGATGAGCTTATACTGACAAAATGAAATCGAGATTTGATCACATTCTAGTTAATCTGTGGCTTCTGTGTCCATTTCATTGATTTGAGTGGAATTCAAAGGGCTGAGGGTGAGGTGGGGAGTGCAAAAGATTCTTCTTTCTTCCGTAGTTTTATATTTCAGCAAGTCTCTAGAAAATAAATAAATCTGACGTTTGGACTCTGCCATAGTATTCATGTAAAAGTGTTTGTTGCTCAGTCCTGTCTGACTCTTTTCGATCCCATGAACAGTAACCTGCCAGGCTCCTCCATCCATGGGATTCTCCAGGCAAGAGTACTGAAGTGGGTTGCCATTCCTATCCTCCTGACCCAGGAATCAAACTCAGGTTTCCCACATTGCAAGCAAATTCTTTACCATCTGAGCCACTGGGGAAGCTCTAATATTCATGTGAAACCTCACCCCAAATCAGAACTTTAGGGTTGAGAGGACCTCGGTGACCAACCAGATTGTTCATTTTTTCCTTTGAGGATAATTTTAAAGGCAGTATGTATACCTTTGTATGTTTGTATATGTTTTATAATGTGTAAGTTTATGTTTGGTTTATAATGTACTCACAAGGTTATAGCAATTTAAAAGGCGACACTATTTTTCAAAAAAGTTCTAATACCTGCCTAAGGGGAAAAGAATCTTTTGTTTTTCAGGATAACAGCTTTTGACTGAAGTCTCCCTTTTTTCAGAAGCGTGGTAGAAGACGTCGAGGGACAAACATGTATTTTAGATGGCTCCGGTCAGTGTGATTTTCCTAACAAATGCCAGTATTGTCCCCAGCCAGGTTCCAGGTGCTATCTTGGGAGGAGTACAGATAAAGTGTTATTTCACAGCTCACCTCTTTAGTGTGTTTGCCTGGATGAACTCCAACGATGTGTGATCACCAAAGGCGGTCTGGAAGGAGGCCAAAAGCCCAGCCAGGACAAAGTTCAGGCCAGTAGCTTACGTGGGAAAGAGAGCAGAGCCCCCTCTGTGCTGGTCACCTGGGTGGGGTTCCAGAGGCAGGGAGAGGAAGGAGAGCGTGTGTCTCCCGAGACTGATAGTCTGACGTCGGCTTGGAGTTTATGGTACTGAGCCACAGTGCGGTCATTTCCTGCGCCTTCTCCCCGACTCTGCAAACTCCCTGAGTCACCCACGGCCAGTGGCCTGTGGCCAGGGCTCGTTTCTTTTCCCTCTGACCTTGAGGAGTTGTGGGCAGCAGATGCTGGAATTTTTACCTCTATTTATTTTTAAAAATTCATCCTTTTTGGATTTCTATTTCTGTATATTATTATAATGAACATAAAGCATTATTTTAATGACAACTAGTATGTATACAAGGATGAAAATATTTAAAAATATGTCACATAGGGGTGCATATTGGGAAAGTTTGAGACTTATTCTGATAATAGCCCTTTTAGAAAAATTATGTTTCATTCTGAAGTTAATTTTCAAACAAAACTCTGATATATATTTATGGTTTAAAAAAACTATTTTGGCAACTTTCCTGGTGGTCTGAGTTCCCAGTGCAGGGGGCTGGGGTTCAATCGCTGGTCAGAGAACTAGATTCCATATAACGAAATCAAAGATTGAAGATCACGCAATGAAGTCCAGTATAGCCAAATAAAATTATTATTAAGAGCAGTTTTGATATGCAGATGACACCACCCTTATGGCAGAAAGCAAAGAGGAACTAAAAAGCCTCTTGATGAAAGTGAAAGAGGAGAGTGAAAAGGTTGGCTTAAAGCTCAACATTCAGAAAACAAAGATCATGGCATCTGGTCCCATCACTTCGTGGCAAATAGATGGGGAAACAGTGGAAACAGTGTCAGAGTTTATTTTGGGGGGCTCCAAAATCACTGCAGATGGTAACTGCAGCCATGAAATTAAAAGACGCTTACTCCTTGGAAGGAAAGTTGTGACCAACCTAGATAGCATATTCAAAAGCAGAGACATTACTTTGCCAACTAAGGTCCATCTAGTCAGGGCTATGGTTTTTCCAGTGGTCACGTATGGATGTGAGAGTTGGACTGTGAAGAAAGCTGAGCGCTGAAGAATTGAAGCTTTTGAACTGTGGTGTTGAAGACTCTTGAGAGTCCCTTGGACTGCAAGGAGATCCAACCAGTCCATTCTAAAGGAGATCATCCCTGGGTGTTCTTTGGAAGTACTGATGCTGAAGCTGAATCTCCAATATTCTGGCCACCTCATTCGAAGAGTTGACTCATTGGAAAAGACTCTGATGCTGGGAGGGATTAGGGGCAGGAGGAGAAGGGGACGACCAAGGATGAGATGGCTGGATGGTATCACTGACTCGATGGACGTGAGTCTGAATGAACTCTGGGAGCTGGTGATGGACAGGGAGGCCTGACGTGCTGCGATTCATGGGGTCACAAAAAGTTGGACACGACTGAGCGACTGAACTGAACTGAACTGTATTATTTTATATAATAATACAAAAAATTATTTTTAAGAGCAGTTTTAAGTTTATAGCAAAATAGAGAGGAAGGTATAGAGATATGCTGCTGTCCCCATATGTGTATAGCCTCCTCCATTATCAACATCCCCCACCGGAGTGGGACATACTTTACAATCAATGAGCCCACATTGACTCATCATAATTCTTGAAGTCCATAGTTTACCTTAGAAGTCACTCTTGGTATTATACGTTCTATGGGCTTGGACAAATGTATAATGACTTGTATCTGTCTACCACTGTAATATTTTATTTTCACTGCCCTATAAATCCTTGCTCCACCTGTTTGTCCCTCCCTGTGCCCTAAAAGCCTGGCAACCACTACTATTTTTACTGTCTCCATAGTTTTTCTCTTTCCAGGATGTCACATGGTTGGAATCGTGCAGTATATATATATATATTTGTTGCTATTTAGCCACTAAGTTGTGTCTGACTCTTTGCAACTGCATGAGCTGCTGCATGCCAGGCTTTCCTGTCCTTCACCATCTCCCGGAGCTTGGTAAAATTCATGTCCATCGAGTCAGTTATGCCATCCAACCATCTCATCCTCTGTCATCCCCTTCTCCTCCTGCCTTTGATCTTTTCCAGCATCAGGGTCTTTTCCAAAGAGTCAGCTCTTCACATCAGATGGCCAAAGTGTTGGAGCTTCAGTTTCAGCATCAGTCCTTCCAGTGGCTATTCAAGGTTGATTTCCTTTACGATTGACTGGTTTGATCTTCTTGCTGACTAAGTGACTCGCAAGAGTCTTCTCCAGCACCACAATTTGAAAGCACCAGTTCTTCAGTGCTCAGCCTTCTTTATGGTCCACTTCTCTAGCTGTTGATATTAGCTTTCGTGGCATGATAGCTCGTTTCTTAGGACTGAATAACATTCCATTGCCTGGATGTATCATAGTTAATCTATCATCTATCGAAGGACATCTAGGTTGCTTCCAAGTTTGGGGAATTATGAATAAAGTTGCTGTAAACATTCTCACTTTTCAGTTTAATGCATTGGAGAAGGAAATGGCAACCCACTCCAGAGTTCTTGCCTGGAGAATCCCAGGTACGGGGGAGCCTGGTGGGCTGCCGTCTATGGGGTCGCACAGAGTCGGACACGACTGAAGTGACTTAGCAGCAGCAAACATTCCTGGGCAGGCTTTTTTCCCCTCCCACTTCTCTTTTAATGTGGTAAAATACACATTAAATTTACCATGTTAACTATTTTAAAGTATACAGTTAGGTGATATTATACACATTCACATTGTTGTGCAACCACTACCACCATCTGTCCCCACAGCTCTTTCATCTTGCAAAACTGAAACTCTACCCATTAAACAACTCCCCATTCTCCCCTCCCCTCAACCCCATGGCAACCACCATTATACTATTCGTCCTTATGATCTTGTCTAAGTACCTCATGTAAGTAGAATCTACAATATTCGTCTTTTGGTTACTGGATTATTTCATCTAGCATAATATCCTCAGAGTTGATCCCTGTTCTAGTTTATTGCAGAATTTCCTTAAAAAAAAAAAAAAGACAAGGTAATATTTCATGGTATGCATAGACCACCTTTACCTTATCCACTCATCTGTTAAGTGTGCACTTCCATTGCTTCCGTGTTTTAGTTATTGTGAATAAGTCTGCTATGAACATGGGTATACAAATATCTCTTTGAGACCCAGCTTGCAATTCTTTCAGGTATATATACCCAGAAGTGAAATTGCTGGATCATAGATAATTTTTAATTTTTTGAAGAAGCATTAAACTATTTTCCATAGCAGCCGTACCACTTTATATTTACACAAACAGTGCACAAGCATTCCAGTTTCTACATCCTCAGTAAAACCTATCGTTTTCTGTTTTTTTCTTTCTTTTTAAAAAAAATGTTTATTTATCTGGCTGCGTCTGGGTCTTAGTTGCAGCATGAAGGATCCTTTCTTGCGGCACACAGACTCTCTACTTGGGCTTCAGTAGCTGTGGCACGTCGGCTTGGTTGCTCCTCAGTTTGTGGGACCTTAGAACCCTGAGCAGGGATTGAGCCCCAGTCCTCTGCATTGGAAGGCAAGTTCTCAACCATTGGACTACCAAGGAAATCCCAACTATTTTCTTATCATTGTACTGTACTTTGATCCATTTTTAGTCTTCCTTTCTTTCTGCCTCTTTCCTTCCTTTTTTAAAAAAAAATATAGCTACAGTTTCCCCCAAAGCACCACTTTTGCCGCTTTCCATAAGTTTTGGTAAATTGTGTTTTCATTTTCACTCACCTGCAACTACTTTCTAATTTTCCTTGTGATTTCTTCCTTGATCCATTGGTTGTTTAAAAACGTGTCATTTGGTTTTTCCACAATTTCATCGATTTCTAGCTTTCCTTTTGTTACCAGTTTCTAACTTTCTTTGGTAATGGTCAGATGTCATACTGAGCCTGAATCTGTACGATCAGATGTCATACTGAGCCTGAATCTGTATGGTCAGATGTCATACTGAGCCTGAATCTGTGGCCTGGCCTGCACCGTGTCTTGCCTGCACTTGAGAATGATGTGTGTGCTGTTGGGTAGGGTGCTCCATATACTATGTATGTTAGAGTTAATTGGTTTATTTTAAGTCCTCTATTTCCTTACACTTGTCGGGTTGTTCTATCTATTATTATGAGTGGAGTATTGAAGTGGCCAGCATTTTTTAGAACTATTTCTCTCTTAAATTCTGCCAGCTTTTGCTTCACTTATTTTGATGGTCTATCATTTGGCATATGAATGTTTACAATTGTTACATCATCTTGCTGTACTGAACATTTTATAACATATAATGCTTTTCCTTTGTAAACCTATTTAATTTAAAATCTATTTTGTCTGATATTAGTATAACATCTCTGCTCTCTTTTGATTACTCTTTGGAAGGAATGTCTTTTCTATCTTTTTATTTTTGATCTCTGTGTCTTTGGGGCTCAAGTGTGTCTCTTGTAGACAGCATATGGTTGGATCATGTGCTTTTATCCATTCTGCTAATCTGTCTCCTTGGAGGGTTTAACCCATTTACATTTAAAGTAATTACTCATAAGGAGGGACTTCTGTTATTTTGCTATTTGTTTTCAGTATGCTTTAGGGGTTTTATTTTTGTCCCTTTTTCCAGATTGCTGTCTTCTTTTGTGCTTAGTTGATTTTTTTGTAGTGAAGTGTTTACTTTTCCTTCTCGTTTCCCTTTAATTTATTGTTTTTTGGTTACCATGGGAATTACATTTAAAATTCTGAAGTTATAACACTCTAATTTGAATTTATACCAGCTTAATTTCAATAACATAAAAAATTCTGCTTCTTTACATTTCTGTCCCCAGTCCTTTCTATTGTTGATATCAAAAATTACACCTTTATATGTTGTGTGTCCCTAAACATGAGCTAATAATTCTTTAAAATGCATTTGTTTCTTAAATTATGTAGAAAGCAAGATTTGAAGTTACAAACTAAAGTTATAGCAATAATAGCTTTTACACAATTTTTTTCTTTAAATGTATTAGTCTCAACTCATGTAGAAAATAAAAAGTACCGTTACAAAACATTGTTATAATAGTACTAGCTTTTATAATTTTCCATGTATTTACTTTCACTGATGTCCGTATTTCTCCGTATGGCTTCTAGCGACTGTCTAGTGTCCTTTCATTTCACCTTACAGGAGTCTCTTAAACATTTTTTGCAGGGCAGGTCTATTGGCCATAAAGTCCCTTAGCTATTGTTTATCTGGGAATGTCTTAGTTTCTCCACTTTTGAAGGACAGTTGCCACATATAGGATTCATAGTTGACAGGCTGTTGTTGTTTCAGCATTTTGAATATGTCTATCAGTCCGCTGTGTTCTGGCCTCCAGAGTTTCTGGTGAGAACTATACTGATCATCTTGTTTTGTTGAGGATCAATAATATTGATAATCTTACTGTGTGTGATGATTCATGTCTCTCCTGATGCTTTCAACTTTGTCTTCACCTTTTAAAAGTTTGATTATAGGGGCTTCCCTGTGGTCCAGTGGTTAAGAATCTGCCTGCCATTGCAGGGAACACAGATTCGATCCCTGGTCTGAAAAGATCCCACATGCTGCAGAGCAATGAAATAGTTGTGCACCACAACTATTGAGCCTCTGCTCTAGAGCCAGGAAATCAGTAGCTACTGAGCCCACGTGATGCGACTACAGAAGCCTGCACACCCTAGAGCCCATGCTCCACAGGAGAGGCCACTCCAATGAGAAGCTTCGTATTACAGCTAGCGCCTAGAGAGTACCCCAGTGCAGTCAAAAATAAAGGAAAAATACAATTATTTTTAAAGTGAAGAAATAGAAGACTTTCGTAGTCAAACACTGAGGAAATTTGTTGCCAGTACATCTGGGGGTGATGAGGAAAGGAAACTCTTCATTATATATGTATGCCCAAGATATAAGCATCTGAATGCAGAATTCCAGAGAATAGCAAGAAGAGATAAGAAAGCCTTCCTCAGCGATCAGTGCAAAGAAATAGAGGAAAAGAACAGAATGGGAAAGACTAGAGATCTCTTCAAGAAAATGAGAGATACCGAGGGAACATTTCATGCAAAGATGG
>SJYC01011670.1:0-23671 GCA_006408675.1 Madoqua kirkii | reverse complement strand
GTCTAGTCAAGGCTATGGTTTTTCCTGTAGTCATGTATGGATGTGAGAGTTGGACTGTGAAGAAGGCTGAGCACCGAAGAATTGATGCTTTTGAACTGTGGTGTTGGAGAAGACTCTTGAGAGTCCCTTGGACTGCAAGGAGATCCAACCAGTCCATTCTGAAGGAGATCAACCCTGGGATTTCTTTGGAAGGACTGATGCTGAAGCTGAAGCTCCAGTACTTTGGCCACCTCATGCAAAGGGTTGACTCATTGGAAAAGACTCTGATGGTGGGAGGGATTGAGGGCAGGAGGAGAAGGGGACAACAGAGGATGAGATGGCTGGATGGCATCACGGACTCAGTGGCATCACTGACTCTTTAGATGTGAGTCTGAGTGAACTCTGGGAATTGGTGATGGACAGGGAAGCCTGGTGTGCTGCGATTCATGGGGTTGCAATGAGTCGGACACGACTGAGTGACTGAACTGAACTGAAGTAAGTAACTTTGGACTTTTGAACAATGTGAATACATTTACCTATAGACAAATAAAAATAAGTGATATATAAATATTAATATAACTTATTGAATGAATATTCTCAGTTACCTAGGCACTGTGGAGTACATAAGTAATTAATGCTGAGATTTCCCTAGTGGTCCAGTAGCTTAGACTCTGCGCTTCCACTGCAGGGGGTTTGAGTTCAATCCCTTGTCAGGGAATTATTATAAATACCACAAGCTGCTACTCAGAGTTTGAATGCTGAAACTAAAGATCCTGCATGCTGCAATAAAGATTAATGATCCTTTGCAATTAAGGTCCAGCACAGCCAAATAAATAATAATAATAATAAATCCCAGTTACTCCCAGTGCTTACACTTAAGAGGATTACAGCCTAGTGAGAGTAAAAAGATAAGTATGCAAGTTACTATAATACAGTGGATGCAGTGATAATTGGCTATATCAAAGAGAGATGAAAAACTATAGAGGCAAATGTCTCCCAAATGGCTTATTGTTAGTTATATGAAAGTTCGTCACTCAGTCATGTCCGACTCTTTGTGACTCCATAGACTGTAGCCTGCTAGGCTCCTCTGTCTGTGGAATTCTCCAGGCAAGAATACTGGACTGGATTGCCATTTCCTTCTCCAAGGGATATTCCCAACCCAGGAATTGAACCTGGGTCTCTTGCATTGCAGGCAGATTCTTTACCACCTGAGCCACCAGGGAAGCCCTAGTTAGGAGTGGGTTAGTTATATGATCCATTTCCTAATGGTTTGGGACATTTACCTTGGGTTGATTAGCAGATTTAGGAGCTTAGGCTGATTTGGCTCTGTTCCAGACACCCCTTCCCCTCACTCCACCTCCTGCCCTACCTCATCCTTCTCCTTTCTAGTCTGGTAATTTGTGTAGCCAAACCATAATTCAGTTTTAGAACACTTATAAGCCCCACAGATTTCCTTACGTCATTTGCCTTCTGTTTGTATCAGTTTGCCTTTCCTTGCATATTTTTTAAAGAGGAAAAAATTCTGAATTCATATTGTTATTTTCAACTCAGTTTGTCCTGTAGGCAGCCTCTTCTTTTGCCACACCTTGTGAGTCAGGATAGGCTTGGCTGATGGTGAACCTGAACCTGGGATTGTCGCCATGTTAAATGGTGCGTGACCCTCCCACTTTCCTTTGGAAGAGCTGCCTGAGTGGGTGCTAATACTACTCATTCATCTCCACCTCCAGCTCTCTGTTAATTCAGCTTGGAATGGCCTGGCTCATTTTCCTCTTCATCACCTGACTGGAAAAATAAAATGAGCCTCTCCTTTGTAAGTTAGAAGCCAAAATAAATACAGTGATGCCACATTAAAGTTTTCGGATTTAACTTTTATCAGATGCCAAAGCAGAGCACCAAACCAAGTCACTAGCTACAGGGGATGCAGTGGGATTATGGAAACTGGAAAATTCTGGAAATAGATGGCAGCAGAGCCTGTCTGAGCCCACCCCGATGGTTGAGAGGTAAATAGGGAGAGCAGCTTTGGCTCACTTCTGCACTGTGGAACTGCTGATTTCTGATGACAGTCCCTTCTTTTCACCTCTTGTTCTTCAAATTAGCAAACAGCAAGTGGAGAATTCAGGTGAGTTGCCTTAAACCTCTAGCAAGGTGGAGCAGACACAACCTCGACTGCCCTGGGCCACACTGCTGCCCGTGAGAGAAGGTGAATGGAGCCCTGTGCGGACCTAAGGCGGTGACAGGAACCACAAGTCCTCTGTGCTTCAGTGACACGGCTGTGCTACGTGTGGGCTATGTCACACTGGGTGTTTAAGCTCTATGCACTGCTGTGCCTTTCTTTCTTATAAAATGGGGGTGGCTGGACTTCCCTGGTGGTACAGAGGCTAAGAATTCACCTGCCAATGCAGGAGATGTGGGTTTGACCCCTGGGTTGGGAAGATCCCCTGAAAAAGGAAATGGCAACCCACTCCAGTATTCTTGCCTGAGAAATCCCATGGACAGAGGAGCCTGGCAGGCTACAGTTCATGGGGTCGCAAAGAGTCGGACACGACTTAGCAACTAAACAACAACTAACCAAAAATAGACACCAACAAATATTAATGATAGTGATGACACCATAGACTGTAGCCCACCAGGCTCCTCTGTCCATGGGATTCTCCAGGCAAGAATACTGGGGTGGGGTGCCATTTCCCTATCCAGGGATCAAAGTCGGGTGTCCTGCATTGCAGGCAGATTCTTCACCGTCTGAGCCACAAGGGAAGCCCAAGAATAGACACCGGTGAATATTAATGATGATGACGATTTCTGTTTCTGGGTCCTGAGCAGTTAGTTTCTAAGTGCACTCTGGCATCTGCTCTTCTTTTTATTTTATATTTTTTTCAATTTTATAATGTACTTTATGTATGTATTTTTAATATAAATTTATTTATTTTAATTGGAGGCTAATTACTTTACAATATTGTATTGGTTTTGCCATACAACAACATGAATCTGCCACGGGTGTACTCAATGAACATCTATTATTTTATAAATAGAAGTTAAAAAATAAAACAATTAGCGGCATGTGTAGCCTTTTCTTTAAATGATTGCTTGGTTCTTACCTTGGCTCCTTCTGTTGCTCCTGAATGATCTTTCTTCCTGGCCAGATATCACCCCATTGTGACTGATGAAGGAGAGACTGTTCCACTGTCTCTCTTTTATTCACTTCAAGACAAACAAAAGCATGGCATATGGTGATGATGGGCGGGCGGATGTGGGGGAAGGGGAACACAGTATGTTTCCAGAGAGGATGGCAACACAGCCTTTATGTTGCCCACAGATGGGTTGAGCCCATGGAGTGAAGGAAGACACACCACCTGTAAGAACACACTACGATCCCACAGCAGCGGGTCTATGACTGAGGCCAAGCGCCTCAGGGACCATATCCCAACAGGTCTGGTACCTGCAGGCTTGCGGCGCAGGGACATCCTGATTATCTCACTGCCGGTGTGGTAAGCAAAGCGGTTCACTCTGTGGTCATAAAACCAGTCTCCAGTTGCTTTCTTCAGCTCTCTGGGAAGGAATAAAAGAAAACGAGAAATGGATTTTTAAGAAAATGGCTCTTGACATTCAACTAATAAAGGACAAAGGGAGAAACCACAACTGGGGCCCCCTTGCTTCTCTCAACTCTAAGTAACACTCACATTTCCTTGGCGCACACCTTGCACCTCCAGGTGCCATTGCTTTCCTGAACGCGGCAGTCCCGACACACCAGATGATTACAACCCCAGCAAGTGTTGGTCTTGGGAGTCAAACGGCCCAGGCTCTCCTGGCACCGGGCGCAGGTCCGATCGCTATAGTGCTGGCTGCCCCTTTTGGCCCCTTTCCTTTTTATCTCCAGTAACTCGTTCTTCAGTCGCCTGCCAATACCCAAAAGAGCAGCGCGAGTGGCTTGGAGGCTGCGCGGGCCGGACAGAGATGGGCTCAGAGGTGAAGCACCAGAGCCCAACCTGACCCAGTGAGGAGCTGCGAACCTCATACACAAGTTCCTCTGAAAGTCAGATGAGAAGTATAAGGAAAAGTCCAGGTATCATTGGTTAAGGGCCTGTGAACATGATTTTTCTGGGACTCTTACCTAATCCTTTTCTCATCTGCTTTTCGGAGTTCTTCATCTCGCTGTAGAACACCGAGGATCAAATCCCTTTCCACCTCAGACAGAAAAGAGAGATCAAGTATCTCCGACATGACTTGTCCTAGTTTTTCCTTCTACTCTTCTTTCTTCAAATCTACCAGGCCACCGGATTTGCCTGAAAAAAAGATAAAAGCTAATTGTGCACAGAGAATTGCCTGCTTCCCCTGGAGCAGCTAAACAGACACAGAGCCGTGTGGCCGGCGCGCCATTCCTGTACCTCCAGGTGACTCCTCCTGAAAAGGAAGAGACGAAGTTTGCAAGGGCAAAAATCTACGCATGACTGGTGAACAGTTGGGCTTTCAACATAAGCATCTTAGTCTGGAAAGAGGACACAACAGCTGAGTCAAATTCTCCTTCCACCAAGTGGATCCTCAATTATCTAATTTTCAATACTTTTAATGTTCTCAAGTCACAAATCTACTCAGCCAAATAATCAGACAGCTGATCTCTGTAGTAGAGAAAACCACACAGGGACCTCTGCCAGTTGAAGCCTATTTCCTTCCAAACCTTTCCTGACCAGAGTCCTGGATTCTGTCAGCTTTCTGCTACTCTATCTCCCAAAGTTCTCATTGCTAAATCTACCTCAAGAATATCTTCACCCATTTCACCCACATTTGTTGAGAGCCCACTCTGACAGGCATTGTGCAAAGTGCTACAGATACAAAGATGAGTGAGGCACAGTTCCTGTGCTGAAGATCACAGAGGAGAAAGGTACACACACACAGTACAGGGTGCTAAGCACTCTTAGAGGGATAAGAAATTGTTGTGGGAACTTAGAGAAGTGACTAATTAGTTCTATCTTGTGTAGAGAGGGAAGAGAGAGAACTATATTCATGTGGAAGGTTTTACGGAACAGGTGGATTTTGCCTTATAGAACAGAGTATACATTTGTTGGTTGGGGAGAATGGTAGGAAATAGCTGGAAACCTAATTATGTAATTCTCAAATACTCTTAAAAATTAAGAATTTTAAAATTGATGACACAGAATAGAAATCCATCAAACACTTTTGTTGTTGCTTTGTTTTTGATATTGGGAAATCACATACTCAAATTTGTTTTACAAAGATCACTCTAGCTATAGTATGAAAGGCTGGTTCAAAAGACAAACTGAAGAACAATAACACACTGTTGTTCAGTTGCTCAATCGAGTCTGACTCTTTGCGACCCCATGGACTGCAGTATGCCAGGCTTCCCTATCCTTCACCAACTTCAGGAGTTTGCTCTAACTCATGTCCATCGAGTCAGTGATTCCATCCAAACATCTCTTCCTCTGTCATCCCCTTCTCCTGCCTTCAATCTTTCCCAGCATCAGGGTCTTTTACAATGAGTCAGTTCTTTGCATCATGTGGCCAAATTATTGGAGCTTCAGATTCAATAACACATTTTAAAATGTGCATACTCCAAAAGCAAGCAATACCACATCTAAGAATCTAACTAATAGAAATATTCACATAAATGTGTATGCAAGGTGTATGTACAAGAAAGTTATTGCATTGTTATTTGTAAGAGCAGAAATAAGTTCTTTAACAGAGAAATCATTAAACAAAACGATATTTCCATATGATGGCATACTATGCATCCATTTTTAAAATGTGGTAGATCTGTATGAAAATAGATCTTGAGTGAAAAATAAGAGTCATTTTAGGACTATACTTGAATGATCTGTTTGCTAAAGTATCTAACTATATATTTGTATATGCAAAGAAAAAAGTCTAGAACAAAACCCATTATCATTGGTTCCTCTTGAGAAGCAGAATTGAGGGAGGCAACTTTTACTTTTTATTTTATATAGCTCTGATTTTTTTTTTTTTACAGATAGGTCTTACTTTTAAATTTCAAGACAGAAAACATTCAAAGAAGACAGATTACTGGAAAAAAAGACAATCTAAGTGACTGGATGGACGTGAGTCTGAGTGAACTCCAGGAGTTGGTGATGGACAGGGAGGCCTGGCGTGCTGCGATTCATGGGGTTGCAAAGAGTTGGACACGACTGAGCGACTGAACTGAAGTTTATTTAACTATGCTTTTAACCAACTGGGCAAAGTCACTGTATCTCTGTCATCCTTTGGTTTTTCAACTACAAAATCAACTACTTCTCAAAGGTGTCAAGAAAATTGAATAATGTGTGCTAAAAATCCCATCAGTGTTTAGAACACACATTTGGAATACATGTACTCACTGAATCTGCTGCAGGGCAGATGTAAACCAGAACAGGAAGATAAGAGAACACAAATAGGTTTGAGAAGGAGAAATGACAAAATGGAGTGACTGACTGAATGGAAAGAATGAAGGTGAAGGCAAAGATGCCTAGTGTGCATGTCAAAGTTAAACACCTGGCTAGTAAGACTTGTAACAGTGACAGGGGCTGTAAGAGAAGAAACAGGCATAGAAGTAAGGCAAGAAGTTTTGGTGTAGTCATATTGAGGGTCAAAAATGAGGAGCTTACTTACCTTCTCTGTTCTCCTTTGAAATTACATAAATGCTTTCCCTTTTTAAAACTAATTACCAGCAAGATAATAACAGAAGTACAAAGTAATGGCAACCTACTCCAGCATTCTTTCCTGGAGAATCCCACAGACAGAGGAGCCTGGTGGGCTACAGTCCATGGGGTCGCAGAGTCAGACATGATTGAGCACAAACAACATACCAAAGCTACACAGGTTCTGGAAATAGCAACACTTTCTTGATTTCATTATTTCTTGGTCTTTATTGAACTATAAAATGCTAAGCCTCTTTTATAGGCCCTCTCTTAGGAAGTCTTGAGAAAATATTAATTTTCACCCTCAAGGAGAATATATACTCTCCATGAGAACAAGGACTTTTTCACTATCATTCTATGTATCTGGCCCAGGTGCACATGCCACCACTACTGTTGATCACCATCACTGTCATCATCAACCCCAATAGTTCCATTCACTGAGAATTTATTACATGCCAGGCAACAAATATTTGACATACATTCATTTAATGCCCACAACAACCCCAAGAATGAGGTATCATTATTATCCACATTTTGTAGATGAGGACTCAGGAGAGGTTAGGTTAATTCGCCCAAGAATAAACAGAGAGTAACTGAAGTTGCTAGGATTCAAGCCCAGGCAATTGCATTCAAGAGCTAGTGCTCCACTGGCTCCATCCAGGCAGGACCATGGCCAAAACAATTATAAAATACTGAACACAGCAATCAAAAGCACTGTGGTTATGGTTCAAGAACTGGCCCCCAAAATCAGCAGCTCCCGGATAAACTAGGTATCACCAATTGACTGGCAATTAAAGACCAAGGATGGCACAGATACACTGAAATGAAAGGAAAGCCAAATTTATTAGAAAACTGATATTTATGGAGAGGCAGCAGAGTTCTGTGATGAGACAAGCACACTGGCACAATAATGAGATCAACTAGGAGTAAAAGCCAAGGAAATAAGAGTGTCATTGAGGAATCAAAGATCGCACAATAACAAAATGGAACTGCTAATACTGTACATCTTCCCTTTATTTTTCACTCATGGAGTTGACCAACCAGGACTGGCCCCCTCTGAAATCTTTATTCCAGAATCCCTATTTTTCCATTATGGCTTCCTCCCACTATACCTATATACAACCTTACCAAGACCACAGTCTCTTGAGCCTTCCCTCCACTTTCTCTTGGTCTACTTGCCTCCCATTGATCTATCTTCCTTCTCTATCCATCCTGGACTCCAGAGAGTGCAACATTTGAACCACTCTCACCAATATCTTCCATATCCATGCACCTTCATCCCACTGCAGCCACTGTCCATCAAAATCCCAAACCTGTCCCAAGGCTACATAGTCTGCCTTGTCTGCTCCTATACCCCGGTCCTAAATAATTCCTGGTCTACAATCTCAGCTGTACCCTCACTGTCATCTATAAGTCTTTTTACTTGTCTTTAGTTCAGTTGATGGCTTCCGTGGTGGCTCAGATGGTAAAGAATCCATCTGCAATGAGCGAGACCCAGGTTTGATCTCTAGGTCAGGAAGATCCCCTGGAGAAGGAAACGGCAACCCAATCCAGTATTCCTGCATTGACAGGTAGGTTCTTTACCATTGAGCCACCTAGGAAACCCCCCACTCCAGTATTCTTGACTGGGAAATCCTATGGACAGAGGAGCCTGGTGGGCTTTTAGAATCCGTCAGCATGACAAAGGTAATAAAAAGTAATTAAACTAATTATTAACAAGATAATAGAGCATATAAACATCACAGCAAAGCTACACAAGTTCTGGAAGTATCCACATTTTCTTGACTTCACTATTTCTTGGTCTTTATTGAATTATAAGATGCTAAGCCTCTTTCACAGGGCCTTTCTTATGTAGTCCTGAGGAAATAATCTTAATTCTCATCCCCAAGGAGAATATATAAGCCATGACCTCCATCAGCTTCTTGCCTCCTCTGCCCTAACACTTGCCAATCTGACTACTTTCGGTAAAGCTGCATTCCATCCTCAGCCTCACCTTAGATGATAAGTTGCTATTTCCAATGTTAACCGTTACTAGCCAGCTCACTTGAGATGTGATCTTGTAGAGTCAGTAATGGGAAAATAGAATAAGGGGAAAAAAACGTTAAATGCAAGGAGAAAAAAACACAGAAAAATGAAACAAATAGAAAATAAAACATAAGATGGTAAAAAAAAAACAAAAAGCTCCAATATATCAACTAACATTTTTAAATGTATAAGTAAAATTCATACTTTAAAATACAGAGGTTAACAGACTACATCAGAGAAGGCAATGGCACCCCACTTCAGTACTCCTGCCTGGAAAATCCCATGGATGGAGGAGCCTGGTGGGCTGCAGTCCATGAGGTCGCTAAGAGTCGGACACGACTGAGCGACTTCACTTTCACTTTTCACTTTTATGCATTGGAGAAGGAAATGGCAACCCACTCCAGTGTTCTTGCCTGGAGAATCCCAGGGATGGGGGAGCCTGGTGGGCTGCTGTCTATGAGGTCGCAGAGTCGGACATGACTGAAGTGACTTAGCAGCAGGAGCAACAACAGACTACATAAAATTTAAAAATCCAGGTATGTGCCATTTCATAAGGGACACATCTAAAACATAAAGATCACAAAAGACTGAAAGTAAAAAGATGGAAAAAAGATATACCAGGTAAATGAAAACCAAAATAAAGTTGAGACAATTATATTAATATCTAAAAAACAAAATTTAAAAATAAAATCATTATAAAAGACTATTACATAGAGTTTTAAAAAATCAAGTATGTTTTATTAACATGCACTCAGAAAATCCCTCCAAATATATAACAGAAGATTATGTACAACTAAAGAGAAAAACTGAAAAATTATCATCAAAATGGGAGATCATAGAAAATAAGCCAAAAGGATACAACACAGGGAATATAGCCAATATTTTATAACTATAAAAGAAGTCTGGGCTTCCCTGGTGGCTCAGATGATAAAGATTCTGCCTGCAATACAGGAGACCTGGGTTCAGTCCTTGGGTCAGGAAGATACCCTTGAGAAGGGAATGGCTACCCATTCCAGTATTCTTGCCTGGAGAATTCCATGGACAGGGGAGCCAGTCTGTGGAGCTGCAAACAGTTGGACATGACTAACTGACTAACTCTACCACTGTCACTTCTCAATGGGGTCTAACCTTTAATAACTGTAAATCACTATATTGTATACCTTACATATAACTATATGTAACATATAATAAAGTATATTAACTATTATTATTGTTGTTTAGTCACTGAGATGTGTCTAACTCTGTACAACACCCTGGACTGCAGCATGGCAGCCTTCTCTCTCCTGCATTATCTCCCAGAGTTTGTTCAAATTCATGTCCATTGAGTCGATGATGCTATCTAACCGTCTAACCCTCTGTCGTCCCCTTCTCCTTTTGCGTTCAGTCTTTCCCAGCATCAGGGTCTTTTCCAATGAGTTGGCTCTTTGCATCAGGTGGCCAAAGTACTAAAGCTTCAGTTTCAGCATCAGTCCTTCCAATGAATATTTAGGGTTCATTTCCTTTAATATTAACTATACTTCAATTTTAAAAGAAAATATGATGCAATCTATATAAATTAGCACTATACTGATAGATGTAGTCAAGAAATAAAATAGAATTTGTAAAAAAAAAAAAGAGGGGAAATAACATACTTCTTTCAATTATTAATAGTATAAGCAGATAAAAAATTACTAAATATAAGATAAGTTGAACAAAATAGATCTGATTTAATGAACATATGTAGAATTCTATATCCAATTGGAACATTTACTGCCTGCTCCACCAAATGATCATGTACTAAGTTATAATGCAAGTCTCAGATTTCAAAGAAAACCATTCTCATACAGACCATGGTCTCTGACCTCAAGGAAATTCAATATGAAGTCAACAACAAAAAATAATCTTTAATCCTGATACTTTTTGGAAATTTAAAGATATTTCTTAATAATTCATATGCCAAAGAAGAAACCATAATTTCATAATTGTACTAAATCTATAATTGACATCTTAAGGAAGAAACCTGCTCCTTGCCTCACCACCACCACCACGCCCATACCATAGGGTAGAGTGTTTCCTGCTGCTGCTGCTGCTAAGTCACTTCAGTTGTGTTCGACTCTGTGCAACCCCATAGACGGCAGCCCACCAGGCTCCCCCATCCCTGGGATTCTCCAGGCAAGAACATTGGAGTGGGTTGCCATTTCCTTCTCCAACGCAGGAAAATGAAAAGTGAAAGTGAAGTCGCTCAGTCGTATCTGACTCTTGACCACCAGGCTCCTCTGTCCACGGGATTTTCCAGGCAAGAGTACTGGAGTGGGGTGCCATTGCCTTCTCCGAGAGTGTCTCCTAGAAATTCATAAATGAAAATAAGGCATTTGCAATGACTTAAGTGATATATTTTTATGGCAAATGTCATCACATTTTAAAAAATACAATTCAAAAAAGTACTGAGGCACAAATAAGAAAGTCAGACAGATCTGCGTCACAGAAAACCTGTGACCTTTCATTTTCTCCCAATTGACAAACAGTACTAGGATTTAATGGAGAGACCACAGCCTGAGAAAACTTCAGTCCTTCACTGAAATTCAATTACAGGTATACTGGCGGCTACAGTCCACAGTCAAAAAGAGTCAAACACAACTGAGCAACTAACACAATCCAGTCAAAAGTGTAAGGATTATCCACTGAAAAGAACCACAGCTCAGATAACATGAGTGTCCAAACCCGAGCTCTGATGAACAGTTTGTTCCACATTAGTTGTGGGGTGTCAAGACTCAGATGAAATGTCTTATGGGCTTCCTGCCCACAAGAAAATATTTTAGGAAAGATGGTGCATTGAGTTATAAAGTTACAAATACTTATTAGTCAAAATTCAGGAAAATATTGTAATGCAAATACCTACAAATCAAGTTGCTGTTGTTGTTTAGTCATTAAGTCATGTCTGACTTGTTTGCAGCCCCATGGACTGTAGCCTGCCAGGCTCCTCTGTCCATGGGATTTTCCAGGCAAGAATACTGGAGTGGATTGCCATTTCTTTCTCTGGGGGATCTTCTGAATCCAGGGACTGAACCCATGTCTCCTGCACTGGCAGGCAAATTCTTTACCACTGAGCTACCAGGAAGCAAGAGGGAACTGAAAAATCTACCATCAAGATGGGAAGTTAACCACAATATTGTAAAGTAATTAGCCTCCAATTAAAAGAAATAAATTAGTTTTTTATTTTTTTATTAATTTAAAACTTTATTCTATTTTACAATACTGTAATGGTTTTGCCATACATTGACATGAATCAGCCACAGGTGTACACGATCTCCCAATGAAATAGGAGGTTAATATACATCTCTCAATTACTGATAGCACAGCAGATAAAAACTTAGTGTGTGTGTGTAAACAACTTAAACAACACAATAATCTTGCTATAATGAACATATGTAGAATTATTTATCCAAAGAGATATATTTATTTTATGCCCTATTCCTGTAGATTAAGAGAACATTAACACCAACACTAACAGAGCTAGTTTTCAAGAAGAGGTGGGGGAGCTCTAGTGAATTGTCTTAAATTCTGCTGCTGCTAATTTGCTTCAGTCGTGTCCGACTCTGTGCGACCCCACTGACGCTCCCCCGTCCCTGGGATTCTCCAGGCAAGAACACTGGAGTGGGTTGCCATTTCCTTCTCCAATGCATGAAAGTGAAAAGTGAAAGTGAAGTTGCTCAGTTATGTCTGACTCTTTGCGATCCCATGGACTGCAGCCTACCAGGCTCCTCCGCCCATGGGATTTTACAGGCTACAGTACTGGAGTAGGGTGCCATTGCCTTTTCCACTTAAATTCTGAAGACCAGCTAAATAGAGCAAAGATTTTTATTAGTTATATGATCTTGGGAATGACCAAAATATTAAAAAAGACCATCAAAGACATAGAATTCCTAGTAAGAACAGTGCTTGATTAAAAATCTTTGTGGTATTCCCCAAACGGTAACTGATGTGAATTAGAAAAACATCAAATAATGTCCATGTAGTGGCCAGCAAATAAAACAGATTTTTTTGTGTTTAATTTGTTGGGCACATCAGTACCCCTCCCTCTCTCAAATATGCAATGCACATGGCACATGTAAATGGGAAGATGGTAATACTTATGCTCAAACTAGAAACTTCTACCAGATGTGGCCTTCTTGAAGGTAGGCACTGTATCTGGACTTAGTACCCTCAAGAGCTTACTTGGCACAGTGTCTGATGCACAATATGAGATCAATAAACTTCGCTGAATGTCTTCACCCAGAAATCTATTTGCATTTATACGCTTAAATTTACACTCACAGAAACTGAAGAGCGGCACTAGAGCTGAGAGCAGTGTTTTTATATTCCTGAGGCTGTCTGGTCAGGCCAAAAATACGGCCTTTGGACCCCAACTGCCGGAATATGAATCCCAACTTCATGAATGACTATCTGTGACCTTGGGCGAGCTACTAAACCTCTCAGTGCTTCAATTTCTTCATTGGTCAAAGGAAGAAAAATGTGCATGTGTGCTAAGTCACTTCAGTCATGTCCAACTGTGCGAACCTATGGACTATAGCCCTCCAGACTCCTCTGTCCATGGGATTCTCCAGGCAAGAATACTGGAGTGGGTTGCCATGCCCTCCTCCAGGGGGTCTTCCCAATCCAGCAATCAAACTCGTGTCTCTTATGTCTCCTGCACTGGCAGGCAGGTTCTTTACCACTGGGCCACATGCAAAGCTCCCAAATTCTTCACTGGTAAAAGGAAGAAAGCGGTACCTACTGTCTTGGGTTTATTATAAAGATTCATGAGTTTTTAAAATATGCAGCAGTGTTCTTGCCTGGAGAATCTCAGTGACAGGGGAGCCTGGTGGGCTGCCGTCTAAGGGGTCACACAGAGTCGGACATGACTGAAGCGACTTAGCAGCCACAGCAAAGTAATGTAGACAGAGAGAGTGCTAAACTCTAAGGTTTAGTTATTTTTATTTTTGTCAGTTTTTATATGTGCATTTGTTCTTTAAGATGTAACTGGGTCTTACAAAGTGACACTGATTTTCTTTTAAAGAATACAGATGAATTGTGAGTTAAATTGCATTTAAGTTTAAAGTTTCAGGCCTTTTTTTCAGTGAGAAACTATGCTGACAACTTTAGAGATGACAGAGAATTCCAGAAAAACTGACCCATGCTTAAGGGCAAAAAGACTGAACCAGTATTAAATTATCCCTCTAAACCTATGGGTAATAATTATCTGATGGTTCTGCATATAAATCCTATTCCATCATCAGTCATGTCCCACTTAAGTGAAACAACAAAAGCATTTTGCTGTTTAGGCCAAGGGCAATGGACAATTTTGGTAAAGTTTATAACTCACTGAAAATGAAAAAGTGAGCCAGTGTCTTTCAAAGGACATTAGTTTAACCAAGAAACCCTGAATTAAACTGCTATCATTAAGCAAATGATAATATGTTTTACACAGAAACTAATGAGTGCTATGGAAAGACTCGCATTGCTGCGTGTCATTCTATATGCTTTTGACAGATATTTAGAACTGATCGAGCTATGTCAAGAAACATGATGATGTATACATTGTTTGAAAAATCAGAACTGAAATGGAGCTACAAATTATAATTGCTTATGAAAACTGGGGATTATAAAATGTCAGTGGCCTTCTATTTCTGGCCAAGAATGGATTTTTACCCAGCCTGGACCCCTCTACCTCCCCAAATGAATAAAATATTTAAAACAATGGCAGTTTTGAAGACACTGAGTATCAGGCAATGGAGGACTGTGAGCCCTGGGAGACAGGAAGCAAACAGGGTGTGAGCCCTCTGACTTTCCAGGCTCATTGTCTTGAGAGAGTTTCCAGGCCATGGTGCAGGAAGGACAAATACAGGCAAGGCCCGGTGAACTCCCTGAGTTGAGGTGACAGAGATGAGAGTCTGGCCAGAGGGCCTCAGAGAGTCACACGGAGAGAAGTGCAGAGGGTCTACAGAGGGCCTCCCTCACATATTCAGCAGAGGACGCGCCAACAGCGCGGCATGCCTGCGAGGAAATTACACTAGGCCAGAGAAAGAATCCTAGCTGAAAGGACTCAAAAGAACAGTGCCTGTCACTCAGACATGACCAGAAACAGTGCCTGTTCCACCAGTCAAACTGGAAAACCTCATGATTCACAGGGAACTGGGCAGAGTACTCAGAAGGGTCTTGCCTACATAATGGGAAATAATTAGTCCTAGATTGTGCACTGCCTGACAAATCTAAACAGAGGAGCCTGAAAGGATTCATCTGTTTCAAGTAACTCAAGTGCATCCAAGAACAGAGCTCAAGCATATCTGTAATAATATAAAAATATTAGTACCCAACAAGGTAAAATTTATATCTAGCACTCAATAAAAATAAATAGGCATGCAAAAAAGCAGAAAATACACTCCATGCTGAGAGGAAAAATTAATCAAAAGCTGACCAAGAATGGACACAAATGTTAGAATTAGCAAGGTCATTAAAAGAGTTATTGTAACTGTATTCCATATTTTAAAAAGCTAAATAAAGACATGAAAGTTTTTTTAAAAAAGACTCAAACCTAGAGATAATAAAACCCACCACAATATTGTAAAGTAATTAGCCTCCAATTAAAATAAATTAATTAAAAAAACAATGTCTGAGATGAAAAATACACAGAATTGGATTAATAGCAGATTACACACTGTAATAGAAAAGATTATTGAAGTTGACAGCAATAGCAACTATTCAAATGAAACAGAAAAAAAATCAGAAGAAAACTGGGTATTAATGAGCAGTGGAACAACTTTCAGCTGCCTAATATGCATGTCATTGGAGTCCTCAAAGGAAATGGGGGCACTGAAAAAATATTTGAGAAAATACTGGCCCAAGCTTTTTTCTAAATTTGATGAACAGTACAAATTCACAGATCCAAGAAGCTCAATGAATTTCACAAGAAGCAGGAAAAAAACTGCACCATATGGGACAGCATAGTCAAATTTTTTTAAACTAGACATAATGAGAAATTCTTAAGAGCAGCCAGCAGGTGGGATACAGGAGAGAAACAACATACCATACTCAGGTATGGTATACATAATGATGAAAGTAAATTTACCACTGGAAACAATGCAAACGAGAAGACGGTGGAACATCTCTGAAACACTGAAAGGAAAATATCTGCCAACCTAGAATTCTAAACCCAGGGAAATGTCATTCAGAAACAGAGGTGAAATAAAGACTTTTAATGTAAAAATTGAAAGAATTAATCACAATCAGATCTGCAACTATACAAAATGTTAAAGGAAGTCCTTCAGGCAGAAGAAAAATAATACCAGATAGAAATAATAGAAATATGGATCTATAAAAAGTAATGAAGAACACTGCTGCTGCTGCTGCTGCTAAGTTGCTTCAGTCTTGTCTGACTCTGTGCGACCCCCTAGACAGCAGCCCACCAGGCTCCCCCGTCCCTGGGATTCTCCAGGCAAGAACACTGGAGTGGGTTGCCACTTCCTTCCCCAATGCATGAAAGTGAAAAGTGAAAGTGAAGTCGCTCAGTCGTGTCTGATCCTCGGCGACCCCATGGACTGCAGCCTACCAGGCTCCTCCATCCATGGGATTTTCCAGGCAAGAGCACTGGAGTGGGGTGCCATCGCCTTCTCCGAATGAAGAACACATGCTACAGTAAATATGTGGGTGTGTGTGTTAGTCATTCAGTTGTGTCCGACTCTTTGTGATCCCATGGACTGTAGCCTACCAGGCTTCTCTGCCCATGGAATTTTCCAGGCAAGAGTACTGGAGTTGGTTGCCATTTCCTACTCCAAAATATGCAGGTAAAAAATATTATTTTCTTATTTATATTTCCTGTAAAAATATAATTGACTCCTTAAAGCAAAACAATTTATAAAACATATTGTGAAGTTCAAGACATATACAGAACCAAATTAGAAGAGTTACACAATCTGTTTTCAAGACTTATTATAAATCTACAGTAATCAAGGGAGTGCTTTAGTAGCATACAGGTAGACACTGGAAGAGAACAGAGTCTAGAAATCAATCCTTATGTTTATAGTCCCTTAATTTCTGATAAAGATGTAAGGGAGGGGCTTTGTTGGTAATCCAGTGGTTACAAATTTGCCTACCAATGCAGGGGACATGGGTTCAATCCCTAGTCCAGGAAGATCCCACATGCCGTGGAATAACTAGGCCCATGGGCTACAACTACTGAGGCCAAGCATCACAATCACCTGCCTAGAGCTTGCGCCACAACAAGAGCAGCTACCACCATGAGAAACCTGCACACAGCAGCACAGAGTAGGCCTCACTCACCGCGACTAGAGAAAGCCTGCATGCAACGGTGAAGAGCCAGCACAGTCAAAAATAAACTTGTTTTTTTAAAGATGCATGGGAATTCGGAGGAGAAGCAACAGTCTTTCCAACAAATGGTGCTGAGTAAACTGGGTAGACATACGCAAAAAGTGCAAAGATTTCTTAGATATAATACCCAAAATGTGATCCTGAACTTGCTAAAACATAAACTAAAAACTCTGCTCTTTGAAAAATGCTAATAAGAAAATTTAAAAAAAAACTATATATACTGGAAGAAAACATTTATAAACAGTATATCTGATAATGACTTACATCCAGAACACACAAGGTACTCTCAAAACTCTACACTCTACAATGTGGTATCATCTCATACCAGTCAGAACAGCCATCATCATTAAAAAATCTACAAACAGTAAATGCTGGAGAGGCTGTGGAGAAAAAGGTACCCTCTTGCACTGTTGGTAGAAATGGAAATTGATATAACCACTATGGATAACAGTATGGAGGCTCCTTAAAAAACTAAAATTAAAACCACCATATGACCCAGCAATCCCACTACTGGGAATACACCCTGAGAAAACTATAATTCAAGAAGAAACATGTAGCCCAGTGTTCATGGCAGCACTATTTACAACAGCCAGGACATGAAAGCAGCCCAGATGTCCCCCAACAGATAAACGGATAAAGCAGAAGCGATGTGTATGTACAATAGAATATTACTCAGCCACGAAAAGGGATGAAATTTGTCATTCATAGTGATATGGATGAACTTATCATCTGCCATATAGAGTGAAGTTAGAATGGGTAAAGCAAATGTCGTATACTAATGCATATATATGGAATCTAGAAAATAGTACTGATGAACCTATCTGCGAGGCAGGAATAGAGATGCAGATGTAGAGAACAGACATGCTGTAGGGTAAGGAGAGGGTGGGACAAATTGAGAGAGTAGCGGACATATATACACTGCCCTGTGTAAAACAGATAGCTAGTGTGAGGCTTCTGTACGGCACAGGGAGCTCAGCTCAGTGCTCTGTGAGGACCTAGAGGGATGGGAGGCTCCAGCAGGAGGCTATGTATGTATACTTATAGCTGATTCATGCTGTTGTACAGCAGAAACTAACACAACATTGTAAAGCAATTACACTCCAATGAAAAAAAAAAAGTAGTGCTTACTAATCACCCCCACCAAAAAAAAGAAACACAAGATTGGGACACAAGAGCCAAGAAAAATCAATGCTTTATGTGTGTTAATGTTTATCTTACTTAAATAAAGATTTTTGAGACAAAAAAAAACTCTAAACTTTTTAAATGAACCAAAAATTTAGGCAAATGTATCACCAAAGACATATAAATAGCAAATAAGCATCTGAAAAGATGTTCAACATCATTAATTCTTAGTGAGATGCAAACTAAAATCAAAATGAAATGCCACTACTCACTCATTAGAATGACTAAAACTAAAAATGTAACAAATGTTGGTCAAGATTTGAAGCAACTGGAACTCTCACACACTGCAATGGGAATGTATTAATAAAATGATACAACCATGCTGGAAAACATTTAGTAGTTTCTCAAAAAGTTAAACATATATCTCCCATATGGCCCAGACTTTCCACTTCTAGGTATTAATCCAAGAAAAGCAAGAACATATGTCCATGCAAAGATTTGCATACAAATGATAATAACAGCATTATTCATAATAGCCAAAAACTGGAAACAACCCAAACGCCCATGAAAAGGTGAATGGATTTTTCTTACTTGTGGTGCCCATGAAAAGGTGATTGGATTTTTGTTACTTGAGGTATATCCATATAATGGAACACTGCTCAACAACAGAATAGACTGAACTACTGCCAGCAATATGGACGAATATCAAACTAATTATGTCGACTGAAAAAAATCGGACAAAAAAGAACACACAGTAGTACATTATTTCATTTACATAAAACTGGCAGAAAATGAAAAATAATGTATAGTGACAGAAAACAGATCAGTGGTTGTGAGAAAACAGGGATATAATAGAGAGATGAACAGGAAGGAAGGATTAATGTGGTTTGTTTAGTCACTAAGCGGTATCCAACTCTTATGACCCCATGGACTGTAGCCCACCAGGTTCCTCCAAGGAAGGATTACAAAACAGCACATGGAAAACTTCTGAAGGTAATAGATATGATTACTTTCTTGATTTTGGTAATGGTTTCATGGACATACAGAGATGTCAAATTTTATTAAATTGTATACTTAAAACATGCACAGCTTATTGTATGTAAGTGATGACTTAAAAACGTACTTTTTAAAGTTTTAAGGTTAAATGTAACTAAACATTTTGTAACCAGCAGCTTTACACTCTCAAAATACCTCTAAGGCAGTAGGAGACTTTAAATGCATTCAAACAGTAAAATATTTTTTTTTAATCAAAGGGGCTTTTATAGAGAATACAGAGTAGACTTGAAATTTTTTCTATTACTATTTACTTATTACCTAAGAGATGTATTTCATCTTCTAACCCTTCCAAATGAAGATATTCCATGAGTATTGAACCATATGTTAAAAAGACAAAAAGACAGCATGCTGAGAGCTGAGAAGATGGAACAACAAAACGTCTATATAACTGCTTCCTGAAATTAAATTTATACTGTTATTTAGTAAGTGCATCCAACAATGCACTTTTTAATTTTTAGATTTACATGTTTTGTGAGGTATCCTTTCTCAGCTACAACACTCATTAAACTCAAGTATAGGCACCTCCCTGGTGGCTCAGTGGTAAAGAATCTGTTTGCCGATGCAGGAGACACGGGTTTGACACCTGATCCCATGCTGTGCAGCAACTAAGCCCACAGCTACTGAAGACTGGGCGACCTAGAGCCTGCGCTCTGCAGCAAGAGAAGTACCTCAATGAGAAGCCATGGATTGCAACGAACAGTAGCCCCATTTGATGCAACAAAGAAAAAGCCTGCGTGGCAACAAACACCCAGCACAACAAAAAATAATTTAAAAAAAATCAAGTATTAAGAAAAACAACTTAAAATCAGTCCCTCAGGTAGCTGTATCCCATAAACCAAGATTTTGTTCAAATGAAGGACCACAGTGTCATTGCTCTCCAAGTGAGAGCAACGGTTGTTGCACTATTAATAAATATTAAAATTAATCTTAAAGAGGGTTTGTTTCATCTCATACCCTTCTTTATCTCTATTTTTGTAAATGCCTTATAAAATATTGGGACAGTGAGAAATATATAGTTTGTAAATAAATTTATGTGTATTTGCTGTTGTTGTGTAGTTGCTAAGTCATGTCCAACTCTTGTGACCCCACGGACTGTAGCCCACCAGGCTCCTGTGCCCTTCGGATTTCCCAGGCAGGAATACTGGAGTGGGTTCCCATTTCTTTTTCCAGGGAATCTTCTCCACCCAGGGATTGAACTTGGGTCTCCTCCTTGGCAGGCAGATTCTCTGCCACTGAGACACCGGGGAAGCCCTTGAGTATATCAGAGGTGATCAAAAATTTTGCTGGTAACGGAGAGTGATCAAAAAGTTGGGAAACAATTTGCTTAGAGGAGGGTGAAGAGAAATAATTCTTACTAATTGCCATGTATTACCATGATTCTGCTTACATATAGTTATATGTTAATTAGGAAAGAATAAATCATTCTGTGACTGTAATGCAGTTGCCCAGATGCAGGCAGAGCAGCTGAACGAATGGAGATCATGCTGCCATAAGGTACATTCCACAGTGGACTCTATTAGCTAATTGTGAGGGAAGGCAATTACCGTATCTGAAGCAGACCAATCTATCACAGTCAGAATTAATACCTATTATGTGTGCAGGTTTCCAAAACATGAGTGAAGCATACCTAGCAAAATCCAGCCCACTTTGGAGGAAAAGAACTAATTATTTTCAAATCTAAAGGTAAGAGAGAGGATTTTAGAGCATGGAGAAATGAAACCAAAACATGTTATGTGGTGAGTCTGCCAAATTCACCCTTGCCCCCCCAAAAAGTCTCCATGTAGAAAAGAAAGTTCCCAGGGATGCAGGGCTTCCCTAAATCCCCTTGTTTGGATCCAGCCATCTATACACAAAGGCACCAACTGAGAACATCCTCTTGGCTGGTAACATGCAACATTGCTTACAGTCAACAAAAATTTTACATTAGGATACCGTGTTGGCTATTTTATCAATCGTCTCTTTCAGTTTTAAGGTGATGTCTGTCCAAGAAAAGAAAACTAAATGTTTATTAAAATGTGTCTGTCTTCTATATCTAGTCAAGGTTGCTCAGACAAATTTAAGGTAGATTCAAATTGCAAAGGTGCTAAGTCTGGTTTCTCAGATCTTTCCAATTTTTCTTGGATACAGACTCCCACTCTCGTCCCCTGAAGTCCCTTCTGGCTCCTAGATTAAATGATGTAAATGTATCTGGCCCCAAAGATTATTCTGTGAGATCTCGCTCTCCTGTACTGGTAGTTATCTCTGAATGTCTGTGTGGTTCCAGGCCTTCGAAATTCTACTTCTTGCCCTGACGACGCTCTGTACTCTGCACTGTTTACACAACTGCTGACTATTTAGGAAGGCCAACTATGTGCTAAGTGCCGTGCTCACAAAACAATGCAGAGTATCTGCCCACAAAGAACACACAGTCTATCAAAGGAAACACTTAAGAGAGACAGTCATAACAGAAATGGTAATCAAAGAAATATACACACAGGGTATTATGAGATTGCCAAGTTGGGGCATCTATTCCAGCTTGGAGAAAGGGAACTAGAATGAAACAGCAGTAGCACATGAAACGGTTGTAAATATCTACCAGATGGTTAGCCAGGTAGAGGGCACAGCATTTACAAAAGCAAAAGCATAAGCAAAGAGGCACAAAGCAATGTGGTACAGGCAAGAAGTGCAGTGATATTGCACAGCAAGCTGTAAGGAAGGATGCGGAAGAGGCAAATGGGGATCAGAGGAGGAGCGTGATATGCTATGCTCAGAGACATGGATAATTAACCTTGGACAATGGGAATGACTGAAGACTTTTCAGGAAGGCAAGGACTCATTAGATCACTCTGACAGTTTTGCAGAATATAGATTTGAGGAGGATCTAGGGGGAAGATGATGAGAGCCCAAATTATTAGAGGGCAGCGATAGAAGAGATGGAAAGGGGCCATACTGAAGATTTAACACTGAGATAAAACCTGCCAGACCTGTGAATGTTCTATAACACATTCTGATTTGCTAGGTTTCTAATTAAGAGCAGTATGGCACAGAAAAGTGCCTACAAGGACTGGATCTAGAGCATTCAATTCATAGCTTCACTACTTTTTAGCTGTGTGACCTTGGGCCAGTTATTCAACCTCCCTGAATCTGTTTCTCCATCTGCAAAAAGTGATTAATAATAAGAGCCACTTAAAGCTGTAAGGATTCAAGTATATTCACGAATAAAGGGCACAGCATAGTGCCTGGTCTAAAATAAGCATTCAATTTTGATAGTTGTTTAATTTTATTATTATTAATAATATGCTTTAGAAAATATATGAGCAAATTGAAGTTTTGCCATCTTACTATGAAATCTGAGAAATCAAATCAGCATTCTTGCCCAGATAGAAAAAGTAGCTGACAAGCATAAATATTAAGCAAATGTTAGTAATTAGAGATGATCAGTTTAAAAGATATTTATACACTGTCCCAGACTGCATTTAAAGTGACTCATAAAGACACATAGTGAAGTGAGTGAAGTCACTCAGTTGTGTCCTACTCTTCGAAACGCCATAGACTGTAGCCTATCAGACTCCTTCGTCCATGGAATTTTCCAGGCAAGAGTACTGGAGTGGGGTGTCATTTCCTTCTCCAGAAGATCTTCCTGACCGAGAGATTGAACCTGGTCTCCCGCATTGCAGGCAGATGCTTTACCATCTGAACCACCAGGGAATATAAAGATATATAGAACAAGACAGCAGAAATTTAAAAAACAGAATTAAAAAGAAGAAAAGCAAGAGCAGAGACAAAATAGAGTAAAAATCAAGGCTCCAAAGCAAAAGGGCAACTGAGGCTTCCCAGTGGTCAGCTAGGGTCTCCAGACCCCCACAAGCCCACCAATGGAGCAAATCTACACATACAGTAATCTTGCTTGAAAAATTCCATGGACAGAGGAGTCTGGCAGGCTATAGTCCAAAGGGTCACAAAGAGTCAGACATGACTGAGCACACACGAAAAGAACAGAATGCTTTAAAACCCAGGTCATTTATACGCATAAAACACTTTTTAAGTCTAGTGAGAGTCGACACGTCATTTTTCAATAAGCCTTATCACCATCGCCATGTGAAACTCCATTATCTTTGCTTAGTCAACCAGCTTTGATAAAGCAGCGTGCCCCTCACGGAAGACCCTCTTATCATGCCTGGGTCACAGATGGTGGGGATTTCTAAACTGAACTCTAGCTAGCATCTAATTCTTTCTTGCAGGACACATCATCTAGAAATCACCCACGCAGTCCCCTTAAATGAGAAATCATGATGGCTCATGACTAATCCAACCCATATTCACACACAGCTGTGATTTCATGCATTTGGTTTCTTGTTTAATTTTAGGGATGCTGTGATCTGGCTATGGCCACAGAAACTTTAAACGCAATGAAATAACCTGTAGTTGAACTTGAACTGAACTATATTTGTGGCATATAATTTTAAGGTGTTATTTAAGGCCTATAAGACATAAAATAAATGCTAACTACCTTCAAATATAAC